>OOFE01040450.1:0-25829 GCA_900323365.1 Monocentris japonica | reverse complement strand
AATGACAATGGCAGACTCATCCCTATGGAAAATAAAGGACAGCTTCAACCTTGGGCTTCTCATGGTGGTAATCAGAAGCATTATTACTTATCACCTGGTCAAGTTGCTACTGCTACTGTGTTGGGAATGCATGAAGTACCTCACTCTTCAGGAGTACCTAAAGAGTCAGTCTGCTAAGGCTGATAAGGTATCTTTGTTGTCAGTGTCTTGTGGGTGGAATTGCTGACAGAGTCACTTCTGACACCCAAACTATTGATGCCAATTTAGAAGCAACTTCTCAAATGCTGGGTGGTGTTGTTCCAAGCCTGAACCCCAGTGAAAAATGTGGGCACTGCTTCCAAGGCTAGGGTGAAACTAGCTCATTACATCCCCTTGGTTTTTCGTGTGTTGTGGATGGAGCACCTGAGGAGGCCCTTCTGACATCCTGACTGAATCTATATTACCTGCAATACAGAAGTGGTGGGTGGTGCTTCTTTTGTCACCATGCCAGTCCAAACACTGCTTCTCTCGTCTCCACACCTGTGACCAAAGACATTTCCTGGAGGATGAGGACCAAAATGTAGCTGACAGCCTGCCCAGTGAGATACATGAAGAATACATAAAGCTACTTTAAAAAGTGTCCTGTTTATATAAGACAACATAACTCCTGACATCTTCGGTCAATTTGAGAAGTCAACATTTTCTTTGTGCTTTTCAGAGGTTATGAAAATCAACAAGGGTCATGTCCAGAGTTTCTTAAACAGAATGCTGAGGGCTGCTGTTTTTCTTGTGACGGAGTGATGGAGTGAAATAGCAGTTCTCTTTGCCAATGTGTCATGGTTTATTAACAACTTTCTGACCACCTAGAATTAAATCAGCCAAGTTCATGCCACATGCTTGCCTTGTTGTCTGTTATTTTTAGTTTTTTCATATGAAAGAGTATAACTCACTCAACTGAAACAGCTAAAAAGAGAAGGCCTACTGTGTTGAACCCCCCCACAATGCAAAGGTTGGGAAAGGAAAAATCAGCAAACTGCAAAACAAATAGCTCCTAGGGGATAATAAAAAAACTTACTCAACTCGAGTAATTGGGTACATAAAACACAAATGTACAAAGTCAGTCTCTCCTTTAAAGCGAGTCTCTTCCTCTCTCTCGTGTCTACCAATCTATTTCTCTCTTGTTTGCCAATCTAGCCTCTGTTACACCCTATGTTCCCACTGAGTCATATTATTTCCATATTTATGTCGGCGGCAGCCCCTTACTTTGATCTCCTGCCTTGTTCAGAGGCTGATCCTGTTATGGCTTGTTCCTGTACATACTTTGAAGTGCTCCAGGATTAGAAGATTGTGGACTCAATGAAAAAACAAACAGCTCTTACACAGATTCATTTATAAGGCCTCTAAAACACAGAAAATCATTTGGTAACAGTAGATGGAAGTTTACTCTGTAATTGTTGGTAATTGTGGAGCCACTGTTTATGGTTCTGACAGGGTAAGATTTTGAGTGATTGAATTTGGAATGCATTTCTGCCACACACAGCCTTCAGCCTTTGAAACTTGACAGCAGCTGGGGCTCGCAGACTGTAACCATCTTTCTGCTGACCGTTCGCTCAACATGGGTGAGGCCTGATCTTAGCGAGCAGGATAACACTAAGCATGCATGTTTGCCTCAGTTTGACAATGCCAAGATGGGCCTCCCACACACACACATTCACAAACTCATACATATCCTACATACATGCAAAAGAAAATGCACGCGCACACACATTTTCACACACACACACACACGCACACACTCTCATTCAGACACGTTTGATGCCTCGGGGTGGTAGATCTTGAGAAGTGGACTGTTTCACAAGGTTCAGGCCAGTGCTATGTAAAGGGCTTGAGTAAGAGCAGGTGCTTGCTGATCCTCTGTATCAGCCTTCTGAATCACTCAGTCATCCCAAAAAAGTCAATTACAGCCAACTATGCTTTTCCACGCTATCCAGAGAACAAAGACACCCAGAATCCTTTAAAGTGACGGAAAGGCAAAAATAAAAACAGAAAGCCATCTAAAGAAGGAATGTGTGGTGGTGGCTGCTCCACATCCCCTTGTACTTGTCAAGATATGTAAAGCGTTTCTTCTCTTCCCCCTTTTATGAAAGCCTGTTAACTGTCGCACAAGTAGTGACCGCAGCTGTTTCGTGACATTGATTTTCTTGTCGTTTTTCCCATCGTTCTCTAATTGGCTTCTGTTTGTGTCCTCCTCTTATGTGGTCTCTCCTCACTCAGCCTAAATGAATGTACACTCTAGCCTTGCTTTGAGCAGGAAAAAAACTAAAACTAGAGTAAGCAGCATTTTCCGGTGGTGGCAGCATAAATGTTGTATGTTACAGAAATTATTATCTTTAATGCTAAGGCTGTGACTCTCCTCATTTTCAGTGGCTGCGTGTGGGTGACATCATTCACTTCATTGCTCATTTCATCGCATATTTCCTGTCCTTTTGCCACTTGGTCTGTGGTCTATCGCCCTTCATCGTGTGGTCTCCCTCTGACCAAATCACCAAGCTGTGTAAATTGCACATTGGGACAGACAAAAGAGCAGGGTAACATTTTGACTACTGCATACTGTGGTGTAGTATTAAATGAATGAAGTATACTTAACAGCATAACACAAGATGTGTTTTACACACACACGCGCACACACACACACACACACACAGCCTGTTGAGCATGCACGTTTAATCTCCCTGTGAAGTGCCTCCAGTCCTTTGATATTCTAGATTGTGTCTTTTTACGTCATGACAGTCTGTCAAATTATCCCATTTGTCATTACCACCCCTGTCTTCTATAATGATCCTCCATTACCTCTCCTGCTCCTGAAGCACACAGGCCTCTTTAAACCTTCATGTTAAACCAAATTTTATTGCAGCAGTTAAAGAACAATTTTTACCTTTTTTTACACCATCATGATAAACAGTGCTGTGGAACTTGTGGATGCAACTCCAACAGAAAAGATATGTTCTTGGTATATTCTTAACACACAAAATCAGTTTCACAGCAAAACGGTCCGAGAAAACACAGTAATGAGCATATACTGTAGGCCGAAGAGGAATTTTTGTGACTTGACACACATCTTCTGCATTCACCACAACAGACCACAGAAGCTCACCATTTTTTATAATAGCTTATGTGAGTAAGCCAGATAAATGGATAATGCATGGCCCAGAGGTTGCGCATAGGAAGTGTAACCAATAGACCTTGTTGTGTTCTTTGGACATGTGTGACTTTGCATTCCAACTCACTACCCAAGGCTTGTAAAGATAGTATAACGACAAACACAGACAGCAACCGGAATAAAAACAAGCCCACTTAAAGCACACACACACACACACGTATATACAGACACACAAACACACATACACACGCATTTACTGGAAGAGTGACAGAGCATTGCAACGGGAGAAAAACAAGTGGGCAAAACCACTTGGGGGAAAAAAAACACCCTATATTATCAGGGGTGGAGATCTGCCACAAGCACATTCCTGATTCAATACTCACTTCATCTCAAACTATTTCAATATTGGTAAATACTGTAGTGTATCCTCAGGCTTGAGACGGTGCTGCACTCAGCAGACATAACACCTCAGGGGCTAGACATAATACTGTGGTGAAGGTGCTAGGAGTAATGTATTATTGCAACGTAGGGGGCCAAGAAACTTGATGATCATTTGTCTGTCAGAGCTGCTTTGAAATAATCAATGATAGTGATAGTGAGTGGTTAGCGGCATGTAAACTATCATAATTAAGATATCATTTGAGGGTGTCTCACTGCCATTTGCCAAAACCTTAAGTAATTAGCAAAATTAAAACATATACATGCACACACCCGTGCATGTGCACACGCATACACAACACACATACATGCATAGCGTACCACTCGTACCACGTAACACTCTGTCTCTCTGTCCGTCTGTCTATCTCACGCACACAAACTCCAACGCATCCAAACAAGCTCTCTACCAAGTATCAGTCAAAGCAAACTGTGAACCACAGAGATCAGTTTGACGTCAGAGGACTGCGCTGTGGTGAAGCTGTTTGGCTGCTTAATCCATCAGTGGGATATTGATCACATAACCGACAGAGCCCCAGCAGACAGATGTGACAATAAAGCAGTCAAGATTATAAGAAAAAGTTTTGAGGTGTTGATTTTTTCATACTGAGCAAACCATGACTTTTGCATCGAAGCGTTGTGTATTTGCAACCTTCCTAAAGCAAAGCAAAGACAATTTTGTCAAGCTGTAGAATTAAAGCTTTGGCAGCTTTCCTGGCCAAAATAGAAGTTGAATACATTTTTGATTACACGCCAAAACAAAGCTTATGGAATAGAATGGAAAGTTAATGAATCAGTTAAGGATGCTTGAAACTTCTGTAGAGACAAAGAGAGAGAGAGAGGGAGAGAGAGAGGGAGAGGGAGCATCACTTCCATTAGTGGCATAGAAGGGGGGGGGTGAGAGTGGGAGAGAGGGAGGAAGTGAGAGGGAGCCAGAGATAGAGAATCTGAGAGCAAGTGGGAGAAAAAGAGCAAGAGAGTGAGGCAACAAGGAGGTGAAAGGTCAGAGCCCTGACACGTGTAGCTCGTTGAACCTTTCACTTTTAGTGGAGGTCACCGCCAGGAGGCTTGGAGGGGAAGCGCTTTATTGTTCCAGGTTACGAGTTCCTCGCCAGCGCTGTTAGGAGCTCCTAAATCACACACACTGTGGGTCATTCAGGGCTGCTGAGCCAGATACCGCCTGCCCTGACCAGAATTTTCCCCTGGTAAAGTCTTTATCCTACACGCCTCGCCAGTCTATTCCTGGTGGCAGCTGAAATGGAAAAGAAGAGGTGGATTTTATTTCTGACCATTTTATGATACGAACTAATGTATATGAAAAGACATCACCTCATAAACCAATAGAGTTCCCCAGCTCTTGCACCTACTTAATGCACCACGCAGGATATTTCAAATGAAACATTAGAGCTGCAAAATGCCTTCAGGTAAATCAAATATGAAGTGAAATGCTGACTATTGAACATTAATCTCTTCAATAACATCACATTCATTCAAATGGTCCTAAATTACATACACTCCTTTAATTATTCCTCTGCTTCTATTTATGTGAAATTTTTAATATAGCAGACCTGGACCAAATTCAATGCATTGCAGTCGTCGAATGCATTTTGAATGGTTGAAAAACTCGAAACACTCGAAAAATAACAATAATAAAAACAACATGAGCTCACCTAATTTCACAAGGGATGGGATCCACATTCAAAGCCGTCTAAATGTCTGGCAAGATAAATTAAGCACACCTCAACTAATTCAAATATTTGTAAAGCGATTCAGACCTATTTTTACCCAGGTCTGAATTGTAGGTGTTCCTCATTGATTTATTGTAAACTCTGGTAAGTGTCACTGTGAGTGGTAGTGGAGAGGAGTGTGATGATGATAACCTCAAATGAATTCTCCTCTCTCCACCCTCCTCCACAGTTTATTAGTTTAGGCCAGAGGCCACTTGTAGCCTTGCAGAGTGGACGGTAATTGTGTGCGTGCTCCTTAAGCACCGACCGCAGCAATAATAGACTGAATTATACAATAAATTCCCTCCAGATGTGCTCCCTCCACCCCCACCCACCCTCTCCAATTTGACAGTTTGCACACCCACAATCTGCGCAAGTAGGCCTCAGTCCACACACACACAGACACATACACAGATACAAACGTGCATACACACACGGTGGCTTGGTTGCAGTGTTTGCATTGTCAGATTGTTTCCATACTGGTGTTAGCTTGCTGCGTTTCCTCACTGCTGGTGTAATTACAGGTCGTATTAGCTGATAGTGTTTTGTTAACCTCTTAATAGATGTCCTCCTGCCTCGCAAACCTCAGAGAGAGGGAGAGAGAGAGAGAGAGAGAGACAGACAAAGACAGACACCATTCAACAACAACCAACCTCTCTAATAGCTTTACATTACACACTCACATACAGGGTCTAACGTTTTGAGTAATGAAAAATAACATGGGAACACAGGCTGTGAGTAGCTAGACATACATCTCTTGTTAAATCGATAAACAAACAGGACACACACTTCACATGCATTGTTATTGAACTTTTCCATTCAGGTTTGATAAGACATAGGATTAGGAAGCGCGGCATTTGGAGAGAAATGTGGCAAAAGCACATCCTGAATATAAGCAGAGCCATCCCTACACCCTGCATGGGAATCTGACCTTCTATTTCTGTCTAACGGAGGAGGCAAAAGAGGAGGAGGACAAGGGCAAGAGGAAGAGAGAGGAGGAAGACAGTGGTCAGACTAATTATTATGTACACTGGTTCTGAAATGTGAGTCCGTTTTCTGGGGGGTTATTTCTTCCAAAATGTTTTCATTCCAGATTTTTGTGTACTTCAGCCTTCCGTCATTTGAAAACATGGTTTCATATTTTCCTACATCTAAATATTGCCTGGGTCTCACCCACTGTTGTGCTGATGCAGGAGGACAGTCAAAGAGTGGACCACCAGTTCGACAGGCTGGTACGCCATGTCTCCGTCTTCTACTTTCTTGGCTTGCAGCTGTAAAGATCTTAACATCAGCCTGCACAGTGCCACCCAGTGTTCAAACATGGGGCTCTATTTACAGTAAAAATTAAATGATAATAAATAAATGAGTAAATAAATGTACATACATGTAATGTTTGTTTTTAATTAATGAGAAGGTAAAAGTAAAATACATTTTTAATTCAGTTCATGGAAAAAAAGATTTGTTACCATCTATATAAACTTTAATACATGTAATGCATTTATGGAGTCTTTAGAATTTTATCACTATTACTATTGTGACTATTTGTAGTAGTAGTAGTGGTTGTAGTAATAGTAGTAGTTGTAGTAATAATAATAATAATTATTGTAATAATAATAAATGATAATGAATCACTGAACAACATGTTTCATTTCACATAATTCCTAATTGACAATGTTGCCTCTATTACACTGTCATACAGTGATATTCTGTTTGCCAGGTGAGAGGCTGGTTGGACTAATCAGTAAAGGCAGAGTAATTATCCTGCAGACATGTTCCAGAGCAGAGCCCCCCTACACTATTCTCAACCTGCTATCCCAGGTGGCTTGAATGCTTGAATGCCCCTTTTAGCTGCTCTCAACTTGAAACGCATGGCCAAAGAAAAAAAGAAAAAAAACCACGTCACAACAGGAAACAGGAACAGGAAACAGACTTGGCGGACTCTGCAAACGCCAGGTGCAGAGTTTGGCTTGACTCTCCCTGCTCTCCTGCTTGTGCAAGCAGGAGGGTGGCTGCTGGTAGCGGAGGCCTTTTCATCGCCAAGCGTCTTTATCAAACCCCTGGGTCTAGTTTGTTCTCCTGTTGCTGCCTCTTGGTGGGTTGCCGTTGTAAATTAGACTGCAGGAGCTGTGGGGAGCTCCCTGGTGGATGCTCACTCAGAGAAGGTCAAGTGAAATATTAGCTTCACCCATTTTTTTTTTAATTACAAGTAGCCAGCTTGTAAAACCAGGCTCAGGAGCCTGGGTGTTACAGTTTCCTCTCTTTGTGTTTTTCTTTACATCTTGCCTCCCTTGCTGTTCACTGTAGGTCTTTCCTGCACTGCACAAGGATCTTTAATCACTGTGTGGATGGAAAAGACGGCCTGCATAAGAGCTAATTTGATTTATTTGACCCATCAGAGGAGGCATGCTCACTGTAATGATTTCTAGTAAGGTAAAACTCCTTCATCCTTTCCGCGATTTACTCTTGGAAATTTACTGCTCAAGTGCACTCTCTTTACAGCGAAGGGAACAAATTCATTTACAGTCATATTGACCATTTTAGAACATGATGACGTTTAGAGGAAAGTATTACTTTCAGCTTGCCTCTGAAAGCCGCACTGTAAAACAGTGTGAAAGAGATGTAATCAGACACTAAAATTGCAAATTTGAGAATCGCCAAAATCTACAGCACAGACAGCACAGTTTTATTTTATCTTCTCTTAGCACTAAAACATATGCCTAATTAATTATTTGCATCCTTGGTAAGAGGGTGTTGTTTTTGTTTATTTTGAGTGGTTGTCGGGTAAGTTCGTCACTTGGCGCCTTTGCGGCCTCCTGGGTGGCCACGGCCGGTGCCAAAGATGCACCCAGAGTGTTTAATCTTTGACATTTATTTGTTTGTGTTGTGAATGAATATGCAGGCAGGAAAGACCTATTACCTCTAGTGTATTCTCATTACAGGGGGCCGTTCATCCTGCTAGACTGTGGTTGGACAGACAGCCATACCTCCAAACCAATGTCCAGACACTACCTGGCAACCTCGCTGTTAACGCGTGTCCATTCACTTCTTAGTAGCCTCACTGCCAACCAGTGTCCAGATACTATTTGGCAACCATTGCTAGGCAGACTGAGGCTCGGCTGAAGGCCACATTGGCATCATAACAGTAAATGGAGCGTAGGATTAGTCCAGGTTTATATCAAAAACAGTCTCCATTTTTGAAAACCAAAATACTTAAACTCTCAATGAACCACCTAAATAGGGTGGATTGTGATGCTTTTAAATATTGACTTTTTATTTGCACATTTGTTGTTATCTTTCATAACAGTTTCAGCGGCTGTGTGTTTGTGTGCATGCGTGCGTCCGTGTGTGTGTGTGTGTGTGTGTGTGTGTGTGTGTGTGTATATGTGTGTGCTTTATTCATTCCTCCTCTGTAGCATCCACTAGGCCTCTAAGAACTGGCCTCACCTCATCTGGCAGCCATTACCTGCACACATGCTCCTGTCTGAAGGTTGATCTGCTGGGTTAAACAAATCCAGGCAGCATAGCACAGTGCAGCTCGCCAGGAATCAGCTCCATACATCAGCTGTGGAACAGCCAACATGACAGGGTTAGAGCTGGCTACCGTTAGCCGCGTACTATCACTGATCTCACAACGCCAAACATGCTAAAAAACGACAAACTCACTTTAGTTCAGGTGGTGGATGTGGTGATCAAATATACCGAGATATGTGGCTTCTGCTGAAGGAGCATTTTGGAGAAGGAAAAGGCTCCAGAGTTTTCCTCTGGAAAGATGTGACACGAATCATTTCTTATGTATGAAGTTCCAAACTAAACAGTTACAGGCATAAAGTCTCAGTGTTGAATGTGGAATTTGGTAATTATCTGCAGCAATATGCTTTATCCAGCGTTTTGGTGTGAGACGAGGCATAAATGCATAACTGTCTCTCAGCAGGGATGGCACGGAATTGACAATTCAACCAAGTTTGTGGAGTCTGATTCAATTCCGTTCCCAATCAAAAGCTTGAGATTCCATTTGTGTTTATTACATTTCCTGTTTCTCACTTCATCACGTCGGAATTGAAACTGACAGGGTAATTATCATTTCATCCCAAATTGATCCCAATCCATGTGGGCTGGCTCCAAACATGGAGACACAAGAGGGGGAAAAAGAGAGAGGGAGAAAAAAAAGCCCAGCATTTTGGGAGCGTTTGGCGATGGTTCAGTCATCTGTGAGACGTATCGCTGAAGGGTGGGGAGCGATGGAGGGAGAAAAGTAGCGAGGGAGAGAAGGAAGGGGAGACGTTTGGAGATTGCGTTGCGGGTGTTCCCTTGATGTCCCCCTGACAGGAACCAGATTGGGAGCCGCGCGGCGTCGGCGCTTTGGCTTTTTATTCGTCTGGCTCCGCCGGGTTTTTCCTGGCCTGAGCAGGCCCGGTTCTGAGACGTCGTGGCCCACTTGTGGAGCCAGCCTGTAGTTTAAGTGAGAATAACAAATGCTAGAAAAAAAATAATAGGCCTCCAAAAAGAAAAAGAGAGGGGCGGCACAATCCTACTATTGTTCATGGTAGCTAGGCAGAAAGCAGAGTCGAGCCGCGTCTTTGGGACATTTTACTGGCTCTAATAAAGAGTGTGTGGTCCCTGTTTTGGAGAGGTCTGCCAGAGTGACAGATATGCTTTACAGTAGTATTGGATGGTTCCGTATCATGTATTTTGGGTTGTGTTACTTGGCAGGGCTGAGACGAGACCTGTCATTCATCATGCTTTTGTCTAGCTGAAAGTAGTGGTCCGAGTTGCTTACGATAGCATAGCGTGCAATAAGTTACTTATAAAAGGCGCTTGTGTACTGTGGCCGATGGGGAGAGTTCACCTACATCTCCAAGAACTCCCAGATACCCTGAAAATATCCTCCAACCTTCAGTGTGGCAGATGAACGTAGTATGGAGAGGCGTGTTTTCTTTTATGCCATATGAGCAATTATATATGAGCCCGTCATGAACTAAAAAATATTTATACACCTCGACGTGAAGTGAAGTTGTGAGTTATTTACAGTAGATTGACCAACTGTACTGTGAATCAAAAGTTTCATTGATCGTGTGTAATGTGTTGTACAGGGTAGCTTCGCGCTAGGGGGTACATGGCATGTCTCTGTGTGGTTTTAAGGGTATGGATTAATTTCAGACTATAGCAAGAGACCCTTCAATCTGCACTGAGACCACCTGGAAAGAGTAGCAGAGCAGATCTGAATTATCGCCTCTGACTTTGGACTCTCACAAAAAAACAAATGCCCAACAGCTCAAACATATCCCCAGAATACAGATGTCAAATTATAGTGTCAAATAAAACGGCAGCATGGGAAGATTGAGATGAGCTGCTTATTTCATCTGAAATTATTCAGCCATCTCCAGCCTTTATTCAGTGTTAATCCTTAGTGGACTTGCAGCACACACACATTCATCTCCCCAGCCCTACTGTGTGAGGTAGAGAAACACAGTTTGGTCTGTGCTTAATCAGTTCTGTTTTTAAGTGTTCTCTGCTCGGTTTTCCAGCACAGCCCCGTGAAAGAAAAACGTCTGGTCGTGGGTGGCTTAGCTGGGTCACTGAGCCCACAGAGTAGAGCATTTCATAAGAAAGAGCCCACTTAATTCTGAACCATACATCGTATTAGCTGATTTACATGTGGACAGCTATCATTTTGTGAGGAGTTTGACATTGATAAATGAGGTGTTTTACCTAATAGGTAATAAAAACAAATTACAGGCCTTAAGAGAAAGGATGTTCTTCATTTGGCTCTGTTTTCTGTCTCTTCGAGGGCAAGGGCCAGATTGTTTCCATATGATTGTAGCCTTCATTTGTTAAGACTACAGACAGAGATTAATAAGGGCATTTTCTGATGACGGATCCATACTTCCTCTTGAGGTGATTTCAAGAACGGAATGGTAGGATCAACTGGACACGGAGGACAAATAACTGAATGTATCTGGACACTTGATAAGACTTTCAGAGACGATCTGTGTATCACACATCTATTAATAATATAGTGTATTAATCTGTCAATAGTATTATTTCTTCCCTATTAATTGTTTTCATTCTCTTTTTAAAATAGCCTAAGCCACTTAAACTTTATTAATTACAGGAAACAAAAATTTCTGACCACCACCCCAAAAAGGTGCAATGAACACATTACTCATATTTATATCCTCCGAGCTGAGAACAATAAACATTTCTCTGATTAACAAAGACCAAATAATCCCATGATGTTTTTACTATTAGACTGTTAATTATGGGGGATATAAATGCCTCAATGCAGTGATTATGTGGTTGGTGCCCTCACCCGTGATCCATCAAATACCCTAAAATCAAATTAGTGAAACCATAAACAATCTACTTATGGTCAGTGGGGATTCACAAGCTTTTCAGAAGGCGAAATGCTGACATACAATGTGAAATGACAAATGACAGTCCAGAGACGTGAACAAATCAGTGCTCTGACCAGAGGTTTTTTTTCCAAAGAGAAAATATTAGCCCAAACAGTACTTAGTAGGTGAGGGTGTGTTATTCTTAACCGGTTTGAATCACTGCTGGTCTCTCCGAGTCCCACAGAGCTCGTATATAAGCTCTCTCAAGTTTCTTCAGCAAGGCGTGAAAAGGCTTCCCTTCTGGTTTAACGCAAGCCTAACAGAGGACAAGTCTGCCTCTATTCCCCACCTCAGCATGGTCAAACACAGCCCAAAAAGATGAGGCAGCCACATTCAGAGTCAGAGAGGCCATAATTTTCCATAACCAACAATCCAAAGACCCATAAATTGCGAAAGCTACTGAATCAGGTGGGATTCCTTACCTGATAGCATGTATGCAGGTGGTGATGAATTAGCACCCTGCACCGTGGGAGTTGTCTTAAAAAAACTCTCATATACAGATGTAATTGTTGATAAATATATATTTTCTGTACCCTACAATGGCCATATGAACATGTTGGGTTAGAGAGCTCAGAGTCATCACTTTTTAACCCTGAAATTAGAGTTATGTTTTGTCGCAATCCTGCAATCATCATATAGAGAAACAAAGACGATACTTTCCCTGTGAATTGAATTTTGGCGTTCCGTCTTGCTTGTAAATGATGCAGGCGTACGTAATGACTGTATAGTCAGGCCAAGGTAATTTTAAGTGCCACATCCAATCAGCACTATCACCACAAAGTATCACAGCTTATAGTACAGACGTTCTCGCTGCAGAGTCCTCAGTTGAGGTGATACTCAGCCACTGCAATACAGTAAAAGTTACTGATATCGAACAAAAACAACGGGTGCGGAAAGAAAAGGGGGCAAGAGGAATGAGGGGTGGGGGGCAAAAGAGTCTGGGATCCTGTGGTAAGTGCCAGAGGGACACATTTTGTTGGAACACAGGGTGTGCTGAGTGATGGGGGAACGGCTACAGCAGTGTTTAGAAACACCAGTCGGCCAGTCTATTGCCTAGGAGCCTGGGTGTCTGCGCTGAGCTCTCCCCCCCACCGCTCTAAGTAGGATGGTACATGCAGCCTCACTGCATACCGCTCCTGCACGCCGCTAAAATTAGCCCCCCTGGAACCAGATGGAATTCTAAACAGAATAAACTTTTCTTGACTTGATTATATTGAGCCTTTCCAAGCTCCAACATTAAAAAGAAAGAGAGAAGGCAAGAACGGGGGGGAACCTTAGAAGCTAATTGCCGTGGGTCTGGCGTGCACATTGGGCATTGTGTTGAGTCGAGACACTGCAGTAATGCCGGAGCCTTTCCCCAGGCCGTGTCTCCCAAAGGGGGAACTGTCACATCTTCCATGCGTTTGCGGTGGGGCTGCAGCTCCACACGGACTGCATGTGAAGCCGCTAATTAAAAGCAAGCGATCCGTGACTGTCTGGCTAAACCCGTCCGTGCTCATCCATGCGGCCCCCGTTGGCTCCCATAGACCCCCTGCCCCCTGACGATATCTGTGAGGATTCTGCATGGGCGTGATTTACAGACAAATTACATGCTTTCCTGGTGAATCAACACTGGCAGACTTGCAGTGTAATTATGAGATTCGATCAGATGGTTAAAGGATTTATTTAGTAATTGATTTCTACCAAAGGTGGAGTAGAAAAGAACTTTTGTAACAGACTTACGAATTTAGGGACCTTTAATCTTGGACATTTATATTAGTTTTATGTTATTTTAACTGCACTATGCTATTGCATGTATCACAAATATTATATTATATCAGCAATGAGGTGGTAAGAAGTGACCTATGAACGTTTTTTTCTAAGTAATGTATATCAAAGTTAAATGAAATGTGCTGACAGCACTGGATTAACTTTTGTCTGGGGAATGGAGGCGGAGATCTCCCCAAAAGGTCCAAAGCAGTGCTGGAATTTTTTTTAAAGAATTTCTATACAATTTATTGTGCTTTAATGAGAGCATCATCCTACACATAGAAGCTTTAAAAAACAGAAATTGTAATGAGTGTAGGCTGATATAACAGAGATGTGTAAACAGAGGAACTAGCGAGCACTTAGAAAACAATACAAATGCCTTTAATGAAACAACCCATGGTTGGTAGAAGAGAAGGAATGGAACTTTGAATCGTTCCAAACAGTGACTTTGATTACCAAGATTTGTTTGTTTCCACAAAATGACAGCTAAAACCCCAAGTCCTTCTCTAAACCAAAGTCTCACTACACTCCAAACTAGCCCCAGTGGTTGGCCACCTACAGAACAGCAAAAAAACAAAGACAAGGGAAAAATCCCCTCTGTATCAAAGGCTATCTCTGGTGACTCCCTGGCTCGTGTTTATCGAACGCTGATTTTAATGCTCCATTTTTATCACGGCGATTAGCATTGTTTAGTAATCAGGCAAACCAAGACTTCCCCTTGTCCGTACGAGTGTAAACACTTGTCTTCACAAAACGGCTTCATTTGGATACAGAAAGGACAGAAATGTCTCGGTGAATGTGATGGTATATTTTTTGCATTGTTCGCTAAAGCAGAAGCACATGATGCAATGCTGGTGTTTATGGGGAAAGAAAGAACGTACAGTAATTGTAGTATCAGTCATATGTGAGTCATGACACATATGACCACCATGAGTTGGCCTTTTCTCTCTCTGAAATCTGTCCCATTCCATCACAATTTCTTTCCACAGCTTGCTGGCTTAGCTCTCTGCCACAAATTTTATATGATCCCCATTTTTTTTTAATCTCAGTTTGCTTTGATTACTTTAATCACCTTTGAATTTAACCAATTTTCAGAGCTTGCAGTAGTTCGGACCAGGCCTGCTTGGTGGCGTGTGTGTGATTGAGGTAAGGTATTGAGCAGTGCTGCGGTAGCTCATTTGAGCCGGGGCTGGGAGACTTTCCTCGACAGTAGGAAGGAAAACCTTTGGGAGGGGGTGGATGGAGGTAATGTGAAGGGGAGAGTGAGGGAGAGTGAGGGAGAGTGAGGGAGCGACCCAGACGATGACTTGGCTGGGGTCAGGTGTAAACACACACACAGCTGGCAGACAGATGTGCGAAAGACGAGAGCCAGTGACCGTGTCTCTGGTTCCTTCCTCTCCGCTCACCTGACTTTCAGCTAATTCAGCAGCAGAAGCAGTGAGGGTCAACAAGAAACAAAGAATAGGTTGCAGAAGCCTGTGCACACACACACACACACACACACACACAGGCACACACACCTAATAAGGGAAGTCCCTAAGCAGAGGAGGTCCTGAAATGCAGACAGTAAGAGAAAATCGGAGGGAGGGCAAAGGGAAATCAAAAGCTCTGGTTACTCCAGAAGTGGCCTCTGCTCCTCTGTTACTTAGCTAGTTGAGTGAGTGTGTGGTCGATGAGAGAGAAAGTATAACATTTCCCATTTTCTACTTTACTGGAGGGGTCTGGGAGACGCATCAAATTGGATTTTTAAAAGATCTTTCAGTACATTGACGTCCATGAACACACCATGATTACATTCCTTTCACCCAGTGTTTTTTCTCTCTCTTTATTCGCTATGTGCCAGGCCAAAAAGCACAGACAATTTTGTGCATTTTTGTGGATTTTTGGAGACCCTCAATCAAACCTTCAAACAAATGACCTCACAGTGTAATGGAGTGGAGAGATGCAAACAACAACAAAAACTCTCCTCTACTGCACTCTACAGCAATAACCAACAGTTTACACCCCAGCTAACACTTCAAATATTTACCAACCTTAGTAAAACAGTTGGAGATTATCCTAGATTGTTATAACACTGAGAAATGGCCCTCATACTTTCCATATTTTCTACTGACTCGAAGCCGAAAACAAGGAAGGGGATCAGATTAAAATCTCTTTGTACATAAACTACCCATTGACTCACTGTCTTCCTGTCGGAAGAAGCAATTAGGTCTCTGAGACAAAGATCTCAGACATGTTAAACGGCTGAAAATAAATAAATGTGGGTATTGCCGTTAGACTTAGAGCCCTGTTTCAATTAGAGCAGAGGCTAGGCCGTGGTCTGTGTCTCTCCCTGAGACCCTGGCTCCTTCAGGCTCTGTTTCAATGGGGACTTTTTAATTGCTGTGTTTTAGCTGAGAGGGAAACAGAGAGGGGAAATGTACTGTATTCATCTTGGCCTCCCACTACGTACCACTCATGAAGGCCTGGGGTGATTTGTCTCTTTAACGCAGAACACTGTACAGTGAAGTACAGTACTGCTCAGACAATGCCTTCATTCTTCCCATCGTGAATGGAGATTTTCTTCCACAGGACTTTTTCTACGTGGATTGATTTATGTGACATAATTTATCATGACCAGCTACCCCAGCTCCTTCCATTTCAGGCGGTAAAATGATCTACAGATTTGCTAAAATCACAACACCTTCAATATAAAAGCTTTTGACAACATCTGCGTTTGATATCCATCATTAGATTAATGATTAGCATCAGTTGAACCTTATATAACTGATAAAAAGTCGTCTGCGGGTCTAAATTTAAGGATTGCATTCCATTTCAAACATTCCGCCAAAGTTGGTTATATGTTTTGTGAAGCATAACATTTCAAACTCCTCAGTCTCTCCTCAGGCTTTTTCCATTTCCAATTGATGGCAGCCATGTCAACTATCAAAAACCCAGATCTGCTTACTGAGATGACTGATGAGCTATGGTAGCCAGATCTGTGTCTGCTCTCTCTCCCTCTTTCCTGTGTGTGCATCCAGACATGTGGGTCATAGAGAGAGACCAGATACACAGCTCCCCTGCCTCCTGATCTCTCTCCTGTCAGATCAGCACTTTCTGTCAGCATATCTTCGTCTCTCTCTCTCTCTTTCTTTGCCTCCCTCGCTCAATCTCTCACACTCTCTTTCTCTATCCTGTCTATCCCCTGTCCCCGGGCATCCCATCAATCATTCCCATTCCTAGCTTCAGATCCCGTCACGACCCCAGCATTCTCTTTGCGTCTGCACCGTACTGGAATGGGAATGTTTAAAGGTCCCTTTGTCCCTTTGAGAGTGGGAGCAATGCGATTTTCCCATCAGATGCAATAATATGATGATGGTTACGCTATTTTCAGGGACACCGCAGTCTCTTTTTTGTTTCTCTCAACACCCATAATAAGCAGCGTGTGCCTTCGACAGTGATGGTTATACCTTTCACCCTTCCTTCTCTCGGCATCGCGTGATTACACACAGACAGATGGTTTGAGTTTTAGTCTTACCGCCATGCGCTAATATCAGGCATGCCTTGAATTTATCTCACATCTTAATGGACGACAGCATAGACAGGCAGTTTGCAAACTGCCTAACCATTCCTCTCACCCTCTGTTTATTACTGTATTTATTTGACTGGCTTCGAGGAATGAAGAAAATTGGCCCCTGAGAGAAAGAGACAGAGAAACTATGAAAGTGAGAGCAGTAAGAGCTCCACAGTGAATGGTCACAAATATAAATGTTAAGACTGCGGTCATGAAAGCCATCAAATCCTTGCCTGTCTAATAATCAACCTCATCATGTAATGATCCCTAACAACCGAACCATTCTCTCCCATCCTATTTCCTGTTAGGCAACTCAGGCCTCGCCCTCAGGTGCTGATGTCTCTCCCTGCCTCTGGCAATGTGATTGGATCAAAGCACTTCTCCCTCCATAGTTCTGGTTGGTCAGGGTTATACGGTGATGAATGATGACATCCTACAGGCTTCCACTCTGGAGCATCTTCACACTTTCTTATCTTGACCCTAAAGGCCATGGGAATATAGGTCTGCATAAATCACGCTTCTATGTGTGTAACTTTTATATTGTGGCAATTTAAGTTTTTTAAGCCTTTGCAGTAGCGCAATATTGTGTTTCACTCCAGTTGCCCTCTCTCTCACTGAAAGATAAACTTCTGTTGTTTATCTAAAGTGGTTTGTTTATGCGTCATCAATTGGTGGGTTGGTCAGGTTGCAGTCTAAGTTTTGGGAGGAGAAATGAGGGCTATGGTGTTGCCTCAGCAGAAGTTGCAGGGGGAACAAAGACTGGTTTATGGCGTATGGCCATTAGACAGGCTAGATCAACACTGTTCGTCAGGACCCAAGAATAGAGCAGAGGGCTGAGTCAGCCTAGCAGTAACTACCCACAGCTAGGGAAAGAGAGAGAGACCAAGAGAAAATGAGAGAGAGAGGGGGAAAGAGATAGATGTGTGTGTACTTGAGAGATAGCCAGATGCAGAGGAGAGAGAGAAAGGGGGAGAGAGAGAGAGATCAACTCAAGGTCCTTGTTAAATCCAGATTGTTAAGGATTCCTGCTGTGGGATTTACTTTTTGCCATTCACCGTTTGACTCCAATCTTGACCTTGTAGCAAACAGACACGAATGGGGACTTGGCCTCCAGAACAGCCCTGTTTACTGGAAGGGCTGCTCACCAGGGACAATAAAGTCTTATGATGCATACAAGGCTCCCGCCAACCTTTGCTGATTGTGGCTTACTGAAACACACACACATGTGCATCTATGAACCCACACGAAGACACACACACACACACACACAAAGGGGTGGTAAGCAACACACTTATCCACCTTATCACTAATTAGGAGAGAGTGACTCTTTGAAGAGCAAATCAAGGTTCAGGATTCAAAACTTTATTGATCATTAATCAGTTCAGGGGCTCAGTAGAAACCTACAGTCAACATACAATACATCAAGGGAGATGGGATTAGGTATATGCATATAGGGTGACGTGTCTCCATTAAAACAATAACATACAACAACATACAAACTCGGTATTTATGGAGCTACTGTTTATAGTAACAGGACCCAATGTTGTCATCGACCTAACACTCATGGTGTTGTGTGGTGGAGGGGGTGAGCTGTTTATTTTGTTTATCACTGCAGTGTATCTGCTGCATATGGAGAGTGTGTGTGTGTGTGTGTGTGTGTGTGTGTGTGTGTGTGTGTGCTTTCATTTGGAAGCGATCTCCTGTGTTTTTCCTGTTGCAGAGTACAGAAGCGTGTGGTGTGGAAGCTCAAAGCTCTCGCCCACATCAAGAGAAACCATCCGGCCTTACAGCCACAAGCCCTCCCTCTCCTCCCCCCTCTCAGGCGTAATAACAGAGCCATCAAATAGCCGTATTTATAATCTCCGAATGGGCCAATTTTAAAGTGGTCAACTCCAGAGGTATTGGAATTGTTGAGAGCAATTTGCGGTTTTCATTTTTAAAGAGGCACCATCCCAGTGGCAAATGAAATAAAGTCAGTTTCCTTTTTTTTCCATTTGGCAATATGAAAGATGGGTCCAATTACAGCTTTGGCTTTATTCTGATATCATTTTGAAATGATTTATTTAATTTGGGTTGGGCAAAAAATGATTTTATTGTAATTCCGCTACATGTTTGTGTGGCACAGAAATTACGAGCATTTATCAATTTCCACAATATGATGATCAGATTGCGCTGGCTGGGCGCAGTAGGTTTTACGTAGTATAATTCATATGAAAGCAATTAGACCTTCAGTAGCTCTTTCACATATACACAATATGTTTATAAATGAAAGTATGGCTTCCGTTTTTGTATCATTTGTCTTGACCGTATTCAGATCAAATTCATCAGCTCATCACACAAACTTCTCTCCCATTTTATTTATCTCATAACACCTACATATTTACAATGTTCATAAAATATGTTGATTGCAAGCAAATGGCATCTGGTTTAGCAGCACATTGTGAGCAGGCCCAGCAGATCGGCATTCATGAATATATTTCATCTGGTCATTACAGTGCAGTTACAGAGCCAAGCACTCCCTGCCAGTTTCCACCCTCCTGTCACTTGCTGGTATCTGACACTGATGAAAAATGCAGTGTGTTTTGATTGCCGCAACATTACCATTCTGTTTTCTCTATATGTTGAGATCAGATAACTCCCCAGTGTTGATCTAGTATGATAAATGCAGTGCTGCGGAACACGCCATGCACCAAAAACAGCCACTTTAACTTTTGTTTAATGATGGGTTGTCTCTATATCTGTGCAGCCCATTGTGTATTAGAGATAGATGTGTAATGCCCTCTGATATTCACTAAAAAGCTGGAAGATTGAAGCATTTAGGACTGTAGTAATGCTTTTGTTATTGCATACAGTAGGTAAAAAGTTGAATAAATTGTATGAATCTTGAACAATTTCCAGTTAACTGTGTATTTGCAAATCCTGATTGAAACCTAACACACAAAAATATATAATTCATCAGTTAAAAAGGCTCTCAAACATGATGTAGGGTTTATCTTATTGCACAGCAATCGAACAATTACTATTACAATTACTATTAATGGCTTTAAGTATTCTGAAAGATTGTCTGTAAAATATCTGTCCACTCCAAAATCCCTGAAAAGTCAAAGATGCTGTTGCTCTGATGTAGGAAATAAGGGGCCCGTCATGGTTGTACGGCCATTAGTTGGTGCATTAGAATACTGAAGAATGCATTTCTTTGTTTTTGTGTTCATGCACTAAAATACACCTGAACACTAGCTAACATGAAAAACAATTTTCTGATGTTCAAGAAGCCTAGATTTTGCAACATTTCAAAAGTCCACTTAAAAAGCTCTTTACAGTTGGATGTCTACATAGTTGATGTAGTTTAGAAACACAGACTTCTAAGTGAACTGGACTAAACTCCAACTGTATCCAAATATAATAAAGCAAATCACATTTGATCTGAGGGGCAATTTCTGAACACTTTTTGATCACATTGTTTACACTTGTTAATCACGTTGTTTACTGATGTAGTTTCTGAATCTTTCAAGACTCCACTCTTGAGTGTGTAAAGTATAAAGCCAGACCTATAGCTATTAACTGGAGCCTGCTTTCATCTTTCTGTCCTTTCTTTTCCCTGCCTGGCCCCAAAGGGGTGTGCTCATGCATGCCACCCTCATAATCAGCCATTCTGATATTCAAATGAGTAAAGAAAAGCTTTATTCGCACATGTGTAGTTGACGACCAGAATACATCAAGGGACAGCTGGCATGAAAATGGCCTCTCATTCGTCTTTGCCTTTTCAGTGTGGAGATTTAAACTTGAGACATAAGGAAGAAAAATTGGGGAAATAATGGGTGAGTAGAGGAAGTTGTAGCGCTGTTAATATGTGATCCAAATTACGCCACTGTCTGAGCAGGAAGGAAACCTGGCTTTATACACTCCTCAATAGCTTCCTTTTAAACATCCACAACTCACAAACTCACAAAAGTCATCAAAACACTGGCTGTGTATTTATGCGACTCCACTTGCAGGAAGCTGACCACCGCCGGCTCCCTTTGTGTGTGAGCACAGATGCACGGCGTACTTCTGCGCGTGTGTGTACACGTGTGCTGTGTTGGGAGTGGATGTGTATCATATAGAGGAGGATGTTATCAGCATGGCAGTGATGAGAGATGAATGGCGTCCCATGGGGCCGGCTTAAGCCCCTGCACATATGCACAGCACTCCCGCCCACTAAAAATATGACTCCTGGATACTTTTCCGGCTTCTGGCTCTGTCCATAAATCAGCAGCCGGACAGCAAGGCCTGCACTTGGCAGGGTATCAGACGTGCCTCCAGTGACTAGGCCTGTCCGTCATCCTGCCACTGCTGCCCAGAGCTGCTTAATTAATGTGGCAATTGAACGCTGCATATCATAATGAACACATAGCTCACTCTATCTTAGCTTTCCTGGCCTTGTTATTCTTGGTCCACCTTAAGGATACGTCCCTGTGTACGTTGGGATATTTATAGTTAATGGATCTATTAAAATGCATGAGAACGAATTAAAAAACAAATAAATGCAAAGGTGCTCAAACAAGCTTGGAATGTTTGGACGAGGGATTTTCGGTTTGATGTGTTTTCACAGCGAAGCTGTCGAATTTATCACTTTCACTTCTGTTGGTGTTAACTCCATCGCCTCGTTTCATCATTGAGAACACACAGGCTGTTTCTGCCAAAAGATTTTTCATTTTCATGAGGATTTCTGCTCGCTGCAGTGTAAAATATGCACAGGAAGCTAACTTGAAAGAGTTAAGGAAACTGTCCAACACCTCTGTACTGAGTATGAGTATTACAGCATGACTCCACAAAGAAATAAAAGGTTCACTTTCTTCAGCCATTGGATGACAGGTAGCACCTTTTCCACCTCTGACCATAAAGAACATCTGACCTCGACAACCGTTGGGAAAACAAACATCACACAGAGCGTTATAACTCGTTGTAACTAGTTGTAGCCTTCAGCTCATTTCTCACTGCACCAAGCCAAGGGAAACTGTATCAATCTGACAACCACAGGTAGAGGTTAATGCTTCTCCATTTGTAACTCTTTGCTGTGCGTAATGCCACCTCCCTCGACTATAAAGACTCCATAAATCACACGCGTGGATCCTCTGTGATTCTCAGATGGCGACAGGCTGATTTACGACTACAACTTCTAGCAGACGTCTCATCCTTTATCCTCCTTTATTGTCCCCTCATCCCTCTGCTAAAGCACCTATTCCCTTACCTCTCTCCCTCTCTCTCTCCATTCCAGGTCTGGACTCTGACTTAGCGCCACGGCAAGCCTGCCAACACACACACAGGAAATGGATCTACTTCCAGGGAGGGCTAATAGGATGTGACATCATTTATGGGTGACTGGGGCTAATGTGTGACATTTCAACTCTCTATGGTGGGCTGTTTTCCCTGAAATAAGAGATTTTTCAAACCTGCCACAGTCCAGAGTTTGAAAACGAGGTTTTGTTGCGGCATTAGACGCAATACAATTTAGAAAGCAGCAATGCTTGTTGCTGTACATCTGCCTGAGGAACTCATGCGGCCATGAAACTGGCCAGAGAATCTGCTCACTGCTTGCAGTTTCTCTCCAACATTATAATGGTCGCTTCCAGTGGACAAAACCTCCGGACCGTCCCCAGACATGGCCCAGGTCTTTTGAGGACTGAGCCTGGCCCGGGCTAGGGGAGAGGTCTTGCAGATGCATCCCATCTATGACCCAGGGCTGTTGGTGGTAGGGTAACTGCTTGTGCATGATTCACTTTCCAGATTACTGGAGGGGAGCAGTGGTAATAAAGTAGTTTTTATCAAGTCAGACATTTGATTTGATTTTCTGTAGAGTTTTTAAACCAATAAATACCTTTACATAAATTTGAAGTAGCTGCTGAAATCATACTGATATAATTTGTAATTTTATGGTCGGTTGTTATTGTGTAGTTTAATGTAACCAATCTAATTCTTTGTACGTTTTCTTCTCGTAGGCCATATGTAATTTCTCAAACTTCATGAGCCTTGTTGTACTGGGAAGCCCTTCAGTGAGTTGACTTTGAACCCCAATCCAATTTCTCCATGCAACTCAAAACCATAAAGGGCACTTTTAAAGACTCTTTGTTTCAGCCATTGAAAAGGAAACAGTCTTTCTTGGGTATGTTTGTACTCAAAATAGTGGAGCTTTTGTTTTAAAAGACTGTTTCTTTTGTTATGGCTTCATGTCTCTATTTCTGCTTGTTGTGGTGTAAGCCATGGAGGTGGGTGGAAGTTTAGTCTTAGGCTTATGGCTGTGTGGATGTGTGTGCACATGCATGTGTGCGTGTGTGTGTGTGTGTGTCTATGAGGTAGATGCAGACTTAGTCGGTAGTAGACTTTGGTACTATTGTTGAGCGGAGAAGGGCGAATAAGCCCCAATAATCTTGTTTGACAGTTGGGAGCAGGGGCAGCTGGGCAATGGTGTCCCACAATGCAACTGTAAAAACAAACAGCGTGCAAGTGTGTGAAGAGGGCCGGGCGGTGCTGTTCGCCACGTTCTGGGCCTCTGATCTAGAGCCACATGCATAACCGCCCCCACCCCTCTCTCTCACTCACTCTCGCTCTCTGTGTTTCAAACACACACCTGCATGCACACACACACATGCACCTCTGTCTCTACAAACTCAGGCCATTACAAGTTGAGGGGCTTTAATTCTGTTAAGACCTGTCGAGACTCATATAAAGACAGGTCAACCTCCCCTCCCCCAGCTTAGCGGAGAGAGTGACTGTTTGCCTGAACTGGTTATTGCCAAGAGAACTTGGAGTGTTGCTGATTGTACAGAGAGCAGAAAACCTTCTGCGTAGCACCATTTGTTCTCTATCACAATAATATGTAGCATTGAGAAATACGCGTCCTTAAAGTGGGCTTCATATGGACTTCTGAGGCCAGATACTATAAGCACTCCAAGAATTAAAGGCCCAATCTGTAATCCAAGTGTAAACAAAATAGTAGCACTGCCACCGAAAAACAAAACATAGGATGGGCGACTTTTTTCCCCCCCATTCATAAACTGATATATGGAGCACTTTATAAAAGGGCCGGTGATGTTCAACATTTAAAAGTGAGTCATTTATAATAAGCTTTAATGGTTTGTTGGCACTTGACTTGTATATTGAGTGGTCGGTTTAAAAAGGAAAACCAATAGACCTCTCTCTTAGCAGATCTCTCTGAGAGAGAGAGAGAATCTCTATCTAAGAATCTATGAGAATAACTGAATTATTCAGGCTTTTCTAATATATTTCAGAGATCTGAAAGTACAATGTATCCATGGTAACAGCTTCAAATGTCACTTAAGTGCCACGCAACTGAAGACCTCAGATCTCAGACCAGTTCAAACACCACACGTCTGAAACAACCAGCTAACTTAACAGACATTATTGACAATTAACAAAAATGTGCCAATGCGAAAAGTCACTGGCAGAATAATATTAACCAAACCTTAACCTTAACCAAAGTTGTTTTACTTGCCTGGCCTTAATCAAAGTAACCAAAGTAGTTAGATTTGATTTTGGCGCAGTGACAGGTTATGCTGCTGGCCATGTGTAGATATAGTATGAGACAAGGGTGCATACGTTTTCATAAGATATGTACGCCCATTCTTGTGACTGGGAAGCCACTTCTAACTCTCAATGTGACTGAACATCATAATGCTTTCAACAGCAGTGACCAGTACTGGCCAGTCTTGTGCTTGTGAGCTGTTGCACAGACTGTGGTGTGTGTGTGTGTGTGTGTTTACGTGCAGTTTGTGTGTGTGGATGGGTGCATGCAGGGCCGGGTTAAACCACATTTCATGGCACTTCAGCGCAACTGGACCATTCTCTCAATCATGACATCTCAAAGTCATAAGCCTAAACTTACCAAACCCTACCAAGTAGTCTTTATTCCATCAAATTGGCTTGGTAACACAATCAAACTCAGCACCTATAAGTTACATCCAAAGACTACTATGGGAAAAGCAACAATCTGAGCATCAGCTGCCAGCAGGCGGCGCTGCTCAACAAGTTCAGCATCAATAAAGTAGAAACGCCAACAGCCTCAAGCACAAGCGTTTACATCTAGGCTTTAATTGCTTTCATACAGACAACATATATTCACATTAAAAACCTGGAGCATGATAAAATATGTCTGACTCACCAATAGTGATATAAGAAGTTCATTCTCCTGCTTCCATTGGGCTGGCATCAGTTACCCAACTTGTCAGCTTTTCAGTGTCCTCTTCTCTAGCTTGCTCTTGTTGTTTCTGTTCTCTTTTCTGCACTCCGCTCCCGTATTTCCGTCCTGCTTAGTCATGCAGTGCAACATCTTTCCACATTTCATACAAAAAATATACAAAAATCTATCGCGGTAAGTTATAACTAATAGCATTAAACCGCTGTTACGCCAGCGTGAGGGACTTGCATTCTACGGATAATTAACAAGGACAAAAGGCCACTGTCAAAATTATAGGCAAAACCTTGATTAAGTAAAGGCCCATTGGACAAAATGCTCTCGGGGCCCCATAGTGGTCGGGGCCTTGGACTGCAGCCCATGTAGCCCATTGGGTAAACGCGGCCCAGTGTGCATGTGCGTGCGTGTGTGTGTGTGCGTGTGCATGGATCTGAAGGATGTACTGTGTGTTTGCTGACCCCTGGGACAAGCGTTCACACCGACACACACGCTGTGACACACAAACAGACGCTGTGGTTTTTCCTGTGGGCGCTCAGCTCGCTCAGACTCTGACCACCATCACCAGCCCCCCAGCCTCACTGGTTCCCCATCCCCAGGGATCACACACTGTAGCTGGGCACTCACATCCTCCGCCATGGGC
>OOFE01040448.1:0-12081 GCA_900323365.1 Monocentris japonica | reverse complement strand
GTTTATTTTATCGAGCTCACGGTCCCCTGGGAAGACCGAGTTGACGAGGCAAACGAGTGGAAGAAAGCGAGATATGCAGAGATGGCAGCAGAGGCAGAACAGCGTGGTTGGTGGGCTCGGGTACGGCCAGTAGAAGTTGGATGTCGTGGTATTGTGGCAAAGTCCGTTTTGGCACTCCTAAGCGAATAGGGCATTTGCGGACAGAGCTTGAAACTTGGGGTTAGAAATATGTCGCAAGCAGCAGAGCGAGCAAGTGAATGGTTGTGGATAAGGAGGAAGCATGCTAGTTGGGGAGCCCGCTAAGGTAAGCGCCGCAGGGTTGTGCAGCCTTGTGGGTAGCACTGTGTATCTCGTGGTATAATACTGAGTAGAATAAAGTAGTGTAGCATAACACTGTTTGGCTGTATTTATGGGATTGTACAGTGTTGTACTGTGGTATTAAGGGGGGTCTGTACTGCTAGCTAGGGAAGTGCCCATCAGTCAAGTATGATGGCATGATGGCACATACACCGATCAGCTATAACATTAAAACCACCTGCCTAATATTTTGTAGGTCCCCCTCGTGCCACCAAAACAGCTCTGACCCGTCGAGGCATGGACTCCACAAGACCTCTGAAGGTGTCCTGTGGTATCTGGCACCAAGGCGTTAGCAGCAGATCCTTTAAGTTCTGTAAGTTGCGAGGTGGGGCCTCCATGGATCGGACTTGTTTTTCCAGCACATCCCACAGATGCTCGATCAGATTGAGATCTGGGGAATTTGGAGACCAAGTCAACACCTTGAACTCTGTCATGTTCCTCAAACCATTCCTGAACAATTTTTGCAGAGTGGGCAGGATGCATTATCCTGCTGAAAGAGGCCACTGCCATCAGTGAATACTGTTGCCATGAAGGGGTGTACTTGGTCTGCAACATTGTTTAGGTAGGTTGTACGTGTCAAAGTAACATCCACATGAATGCCAGGACCCAAGGTTTCCCAGCTGAACATTGCCCAGAGCATCACACTGCCTCCGCTGGCTTGCCTTCTTCCCATAGTGCATTCTGGTGCCATCTCTTCCCCAGGTAAACAACCCACACGCACCCGGCCATCCACATGATGTAAAAGATCAGACCAGGCCACCTTCTTCCATTGCTCCATGGTCTTGTTCTGACACTCACATCCCCATTGTAAGCGCTTTCGGCGGTGGACAGGGGTCAGCATGGGCACTCTGACCGGTCTGCAGCTACGCAGCCCCATGTGCAGTAAGCTGGACCAGACTGGCTAGCCTTCACTCCCCATGCGCATCAATGAGCCTTGGGCGCCTATGACCCTGTCCCCGGTTCACCGGTTGTCCTTCCTTGGACCACTTTTGGTAGGTACTAACCACTGCATACCGGGAACACCCCACAAGACCTGCCATTTTGGGGATACTCTGACCCAGTTGTCTAGCCATCACAATTTGGCCCTTGTCAAAGTCGCTCCGATCCTTACGCTTGCCCATTTTTCCTGCTTCCAACACATCAACTTCAAGAACTGACCGTTCACTTGCTTCCCAATGTATCCCACCCCAGGTGCCATTGTAACGAGATAATCAATGTTATTCACTTTAATGTTGTGGCTGATCGGTGTACATATAGACACACACACACTCCTTGTACCCGAACCAGAGACGACCACCCCTTTTTCTCATCCGGGAATAGTATCCAATCCGGGTTATCCCACCCCAACCCCAGTTGTGTTGATATATCAGTTAGGCAGGCTCGTACTGGTATGGCTAGGCTAATGCTAGGTCAAGGCTAGGATCAAGGCTAACCAAGGCAAGGCTAATGCTAGGTTGATGGCAGGCACTAGATGGCAAGGGTAAAAGGGAGTTGTGAGGTGGTGGCATAGAGGGGGGTGTTTCCAGGAGCTGGAATACACAGTTAAGCCTTCTTGAGGTGTTGTGGGCCTAACTTAACGAAACATTGGTGAAGAAAGGTGCCCACCACTCCAGGCGCGCTGTTCATTGGCTGACGCCTGCGCTCTGACCTCTGACCTGAAAAATGCATGTGTGTGGTGTAATAGGTTGTGTGTGTATATCTAGTCAGGGGTATGCGAAAAAAGCATTTCACTGCATGTATGTGTATGTGACAAATAAAGTTCCTTTCCTTTCCTTCCTTTCCTCCACTTGATAACCACAATGATGTGCCGCATACCGCTGTTGGTTAGGGTAGGTAACTAACGAATGGTGCCATCTGAGGAATGACTCTGTAGATCTATGACTGTGTAGCCTGATGTCTGCTATGGTGTTATGTCACTCGTTTTGTTTTTGTTTTTTAATCAGAATTGGGCTTCTACAAGTGTTTACCTTGGTTTATGGCACAAGGGATAGTAACATCTTGTACTTTGTATTATTGAATGCTGTAAAAGGGGGGTTAATTGAAGCTGAAATGTGACATGTGATTGTGTCTTTGATTTCTGTCTCTGTCACAGGTGCCAGTTAGTGGAGCAGAGGAACAGACTGACCAGACAGGGACACAGTCATGAGGCAACTCAAAGGCAAACCCAAGAAAGAAACATCCAAGGACAAGAAGGAGCGCAAGCAGGCCATGCAAGAGGCCCGGAAACAGGTGGCCACTGTAGTGCTGCCCACGCTGGCTGTAGTGGTGCTGCTCATCGTGGTTTTTGTCTATGTGGCCACCAGGCCTGGTGCTATTGAGTAGACTTCCAAATTCTCCTTGAAAGACATGTACTCCAACAATGACTGGGGTTTTACAAACTGAGAATGGCTACACCAAAAGGACCCTAACATCTTACAACTATCCCTCTCTCGGCCAGCTTCCGGCCTTTCTCATCATATCCCTAGCCTCTTTCCTTCCCCCGGTGTATGTTTAAGCTACCTGCCATATGTCTTAAACAAAGCCTCCTCCAAAGGAAGAAGGAATCAAGATGCAAAACAATCAATGAATGGAGAAGCAGTTGATTCATGGTGCATTCAAATGGACGACGAAAGGAAAAACTCATCCATTTGATCACCTTGATTTTTTACGATTGCAGAAGGATTCATATGGGCTTGGGTGCTGCAATGTCATGCTTACCAAAGGATTTAAGTGCACAGCTTGCCATGCTTGACCAGAGGTGTATTTAAACAGGTGAATGGTTGAAAGCATTTTTAGTGACTCCATTGCTGAGCAATGCAGTTCTAACAATTTTAAGTGATGCTACAAGAGCGTTTTCAAAAAGATTTCTCAATCTTTGGGCAGCACGTCAACCTGTGTTAGTGGAATGTATTTATAAAATGTGTTAGGAAAATTAAGTATTCAGAAATGCCAGCAATTTGTCTCCTGCCTTGTTTGAATAGCTGAATGTAACTCAGAAGACATCATTGAATATGATTTTAGTATCTGTAGGAATTTGTAAAGTACACACAAATACACCACAGTAATGACATCTGTATTTCTTTATGATCAAAATGCTACCCTCTCTATTTCCATTAAATTATTGATGAGCATGCCTTGGAGTTACTCATGACATCTGTGCAGATGTGCAAATGTGCCTTAAAATATTTGAAAATGTATTATTTCAGTTAATAAAGTCCATAAAATAATTTTGTGTTGGCCAGTGTTTAACACAAAGTCAATTGAAGTTGCTGCACATTGAACTGTAATGCTACATTAATCTATGTCTTCTCTGATCCAGGCTTCTTACTAATTATGCTAAGTGAGTCCTCCAGCATTACCGGGTGGTGTCTGATCACAGCTGAATCACAGCTAGTGAGGGAGGCAGTGGCCTACTACATTTGGACACAACTATCAGTCATCTACTTTGGATGCATTGTTCAAAGAAGTAAACATAACATCACTGTATCTGCTGTTTGAGGTCCTCCTTTGGACAAAGAAAAATGTTCAGTAGAAGCTCAATATTTGCTAGTGATTGTTGGCATGACAATCTTAAATGGGTGTCATGATAAAAAAAAAAAAAAAGTTTCAATGTGTTTGGTCTATGTTTAAAAATACATTTGGTGATCTTTCAGTGGAGCTCCCCTGTCCACTAGTCCAAATTTGCAAAAATTACATTAACAAAACCCGATATGCAAAAAAACATTTGGTTTTAAATAAATGAGATGAGTAATGGACAGGGGAATTCTGTTTTAACTAGATGAAGTACATTTCCTGGAAAAAAAATGTGGGCTTGTGGCAGCAGTATTGCTAAAAGAAATATTCCACCCTCAGATACTCTTACATTGTTACATATCATCAATCTGTGATGTTTTACGTGTAGGTGGAGAGAGCAATAGTGGTAGCCTAGCTGCTTTTGTTAGTGGAGAAAAAGTGGCATGCCCCTTATGCAAAACCCAACATGTCTCTGTGCTGCATTGTAGACTATTGAGGATACTGTCTGGAGTAATTGGTGTCTCTTCTCCTTCTGTGATATATGATTGTTGAATGTCAGTGCGAAATGGAGTCTAGAAAGAGGTCTGCAACTCGACTGTATATGGTTTGATTTTGTCGGGTCGGGCCTATTTCTTGGTTCTAGGACATCAGATAAGATGGAGTTCAGGCCTTGAAGTTGTGAGCCACTAACTTGTTTAGATATAGTTACACTAAGAATGCTCGTTCAAATCCATTGTCTCCTATTTTGTTCTGGCTAACTTGTGTGTGTCATATTGGGCGCACAGTTCAAACTAACTAGAATGTTGTGCTGAGGTCAGGCAGCGGTCAGTTTTCATGCTAGCTAAAATGGATGTGGTGAAAAGGAAGATAAAGTACATGGAGTATATGTTGCACAATGCTGAATGAGGACAGTTTCCATTCAGGTGCCAGATGATTTTAATAGATACTTCAAAAACTGCAAATACAGCAAGAGAACAGTCTTGGATTAATACAGGCTTCGTTGTTGGCCGTTATCATGACTGTTCTACGTTCGACTGGGCTAACTTCCTTCTAAGAAAGGATTACTGCTGCAGTCACCACCGTAACCAAGCCGCTACTGCCACCTACTGACAGTAAAGGATATCGTCCTACAGCTACTCCAGGTGAAAGCAGGTGCGTTTTCCACTGTTCCAAGTGACACAAAGTATTTTAAAAAATAACCAGAAAGATAATGGTGGGGGGGGACCAAGGTAATAACCCAAACTATACAAAACAATAATAATCCTGGGTATAATATTCACCACTAAAATGTCAAGGGTGCCACATATACTTTGAGCCCAAATTAATTGAGAAGAGTTCACTTTGGAGATCTTGAGGTCACGAATGAAAGTGAACCAACCAGTTATGTCAAGTTTCTCATACGACAGCAAGCGGACCGGTACTTCAAGCATGCAAAGGCGGTCAACACTGAAACTTACTGTGGATGCAGTGCTCTTCCTCCATACTGCTTATTGAGAGCACTTTGTGGCTGTAAATATTTCACTTCATAGGCCTATAATGGAAATATTTTTTCTTCAGTGGACTTTTCTTTCAAGCAGTCAAGTCACATTCCTTGGTGAGAATTAGGACTAAATTCTAATGAATAGAAACTGGTCCGACATGTTTATTTATTTCTAATTGCATGATAACGTCATTGTTTTCATAAAGCCACATACAATTTATTTGTACGTGTGTGCTGCAGGGCTGCAGAGCCAATAGGCCTAGTTCAGCATGCTTCAGCAGTTTAAGCTATTTGCTTTGTTCATTGGGCAACATACATGTTTTATTGTGATTACTGTGGTGTGACCAGAAAAGAAAGTGTCATGATAAGGACTGTAGCATGTGCTCCGTTATGAAATATGAGACTATTTGGTCAATTATGAAAATTGATGGTTACTTTAGTTATTTTTATTAATAAATAGTTGATTAAGTAACGCTTGCGGGGCACCACCAGTTTGCACTGAAATAGCCTCTTTATAATAATACCACAAGAGGTGAGCCCTCGATTTCAGGGATTCTCTTCCCATCATGTCCAGGATATATATCAATAACACAGGATAGTCAGTTCTTTATAAACAAAGATTTATTAACTGATTAAACACACAAAGAATAATGATAGATGAATATATGTACAATAAAGCTAAATTAAATTAGGCAGGTGAGATTAGCGCAGACAGAGCAACCTGAGCTGTAATGAGTCTAAGTACGGTGATATGGCGGTGACAATGGAAGGCTCGGCAGCTTGACAGCTGACAGTTTACGTTCGACTCTGGTACAGAATAGAAAGGACATATGATAGAAGTGACAGCGGATGTTCTAACCTCACTTTCACAAGTTCAGCACTAACTTTGCATCACCCATGCATCAATAACAAAGTTTCTTACTGTCTGGTTTGTGGTACGGCACTGGCGTCTTTGTCGCTGCGGCAACCGTCGCGCAGTCGCAGTGGAGAAGCATGTGTCGGTATGGCCGAGGCGATGCCAGGAGGGTGGTTGTTGAGTGTTACGGTGGATGTCACACTGTCAGGGATCGGGCTGGTCCTGATCACTATGGCAGCTTTCAGTCAGAGTCGTTGTACAAGCAGGCAGGTCACACCAGTTGCTGTAGAGATAGGCCATTGCTTCAACCCAAGTCGTTCAGAGTGCAGAGCAGAGTAACGGCAGGCTTCTTGGTTTCTGGATCAGCTTGAGTGAACTCAATCGGCCATCTTGGCGAGATTCACTCTTGAGCTGGTCTGGTAGTTGAGCTGAGAGAAGAGCTTTGAGCCAGGTTCAAACTTAATTACAGGATGGGCTACGGAACGGGCTACAGGACGGTTGAATTTAGTTTCTTGATGTTTTTCCACCTGAGTTTCTTGGATTTGTCCATCCGCCCGTCGAGGTTCTTTAGGTTTCGGATCGCCCTTTGGGGCTCCTTCGGTTTTGGTCAACCTAGATTTTGGTTCAAGCACCCGAAGATCAGAGAACTGCGAGAGTTTATATCATGTGAGGAAAGGAGGTGTTTCCCTCATTTGCATCTCACAGATTTACAACCTGATGACAAGGGATCAAAATCTCCTCAAACTGCATTTACAGCTCAGGTTCAGAAAACGTCACATCACTTCATCACGTGAATGAAAGTAACATCTTTGATCACCTCACAACAAATGGTTTACTGCTGGTGAGTAAATTAAAAGTCTTAATAATGGAGAGAGTATTGGAGAATACACAGTACATCATTTACCACAGAATGTGAACTTTAAACATTAGAACATTCATACAGAAAGTACATTTTCACATTACATTCCAGAGTTTCTTTGTTCATTACATGACATTACATTACATTACAGGCATTTAGCAGACGCTTTTATCCAAAGCGACTTACAATAAGTGCATTCAACATAGGTAGGTAAAAAACTACTAGTCACCAGAAATTGTGAGTGCATTTCCTTCCTAAACAAGCATCTAAGAGCATAACCAGTGCTAAGGTAAAAGTGCAATAAGTTCGCTACCTACTTTTTATTTAAACAAATGACAAATAAGTGAAGCAAATAAAGAGCTAAGACAAATAAGTGAAGCATATAAGCAAATGCTAAGACAAGTGAAACAAATAAGCAGGTGCTAAGAGGAAGGGTCAGGGTAGTGTTTCTTGAAGAGGTGGGTTTTCAGCCTGCGGCGAAAGATGGGTAGAGATTCTGCTGTCCTGTTCACTTGCTTCGTGTCTCCCTTGGAATGCAAAGTAAGTAAACTTTCACGATTCTTTATCACTGATTACATTTCCTTGTTGACGCCTGGTTGATTGCCTGGTCGAACCTGGAAAGTGTTACTTTTGACTGGTTTTATGGGGGTACTTCACTTTTGCTACAAGTGGGGTCCCTTGGGTTCCTGGGAGAAGAATGTGGAAGTCTTTAAGTGTTGATGTGTGTTCTGTATGGTCCAAAGAGTCACTACAGGACATAGGCTACTGTTATGCTATTTCATGTACTGTATGTGTTGTTGTTGGCATCTTGAGCTGTCGGTCTTGGGTCCGATTTTGACTAGACGTTGTCGGGCCGTTTTCGGGAAGGGCCATAAAGACGTAAGATACAGGCAGGCTAGGGCTTAATTTCTAGCCCAATGCAGACCTATAGAAGCCCTTGCGCTTTGTGTCTGCATCATTCAATCCAATCATTTATTGTTGTGTGTTATTTATTGTGTTATGACCCGATTCAGGTTAGGTTGCTTGGGCCTTCACTTCAGCCTCCACTTTTGTGGTAGCACCCAGATCAGCCTGCACCATCTCCTACTCTGCCGGAGGATACAGCAACAGGCGTGCATCAGCACTGAGTATACTACCACAAATGGTAGCATAGCCTGATAACATGGGCAGCACAAGTAGCTCCAACTCCACCAGCTTATCCAGAACCAAACAGTTAATTTCCCATTTAACAAGGTGTCTGGGTACAGAAATATTAAGGTAAGTTGTAATAGCTAACAAATCTTCCTTGCGGCATTCATCTAATTCTTAATCAAAAACCATGAGTACGTCTACAAGCACCAAATCTCTATGTTCCATCAAACACTGGCTACTGTAAACTGTAAAGAAAAACACTTGTTCTCAGTTCCAAAATAACTTTACTGCCTTCACCTCAATACAGGTAATACCACAACAGACGTCACTTCCACCTCTTCACTCCACCAACACGCTCCCTGCCCTTGTGCGCCCCTTACAGTATTTTCCGTAAATTAAGTAGTATACAGGGCAATAAAATAACTGAACTTAACGATCTCACTCGCTTCTTAAAAAAATAAAAATTCCGTGCCCATTACCTTTCATGACTATAAGGAACACTTTAGCTTTGAAACAATACTATGCCCTTTTATAACAAACACTATGAAGAACATATTTTGAAACTTATAAAGTTTCCACTTAAAACCTTTTTTCCGACTTGAAACGTATAAACAGTTCAGTTCTCAGTCAAGCTTCCACACTCCTTCACTGAGTGCCTTAAGAGGTATTAGAGCTGATCCTCCCTTTTTTGTAATACAGTCAGCTAATTGTTCTTTTTTGATTGACCACAAGACGCCCTGGACTTTCTGGGCTTGGACGAGTTCCTTTTATGCTACTTATATACAAAGGGAGTCTTTTCTCTGTGGGTTGACCTTGTAGATTTAATAGCATCAACCAGTGAGTGGCTGACTGTGACACAAATTAGTGGTGGAGTATTCTGTTGTGTGACACCAGCAGTGAGTTCTGAGAACAGCGTAGCCAGAAAGATAGCATTGTCAATGCCATCAGACATTGCAAGGGTTTCACCTGTCAGTGTGTTGCGCACAACTCTTCTGATTCTCTTAGACTGCCAACCCAGGTGAGAATTTTCCTTTCTCTCCCATCATTACAATTAAATGACTGCCTTGAGTACCTCCATCAGGAATTTCCAAGTGAGAAATCACTGAAGACAACCAATTTGAGAACATCATCATTCCCTGTTTCGTGCTCGATGCCAAACTGCAGGCATCAAACATGACATCAGGTCTGCTCTGTCTTGCAACCCAGAGAATTTGGCCTATCTTTGACCTAAGTTTATCTGTTTCAACTTCACTGAGGAGTGCATCCCAATGTACAGCTTGTGAAGGTGCCATGTGCATGGGATTTAGATTTCTGATGTAGCTTTCCTGTTGTACTTGTACCATTCCATCAAGAGTAACAAAGTCCATTCCAACATAGCAGAAACTGCCATGCTCCTCACGTCCAACCCGGAATGTAGATTTCAGGTGAGGGATCACATTTGTGGCGAAGTTCGGTGTACCCTGAGTCATCTACATGAAGTCATCTACATGGCAGGCAAGCACTCCACTCACATCGTTATCTTGATCTTGCCAATAGAAAACAGCTGGATCCACCTGTGACATTCTTCCACCTGTTCTCAGCATGATGTCTTTCACTTTGTTGTACCAGTGAAGTGAGGCATCTGCCAAACCATATACACACTTTTTTAGTTTCCACAGTGTTCCCTTACTTTCAGCCTCAGGTGGTGGGCGGATGAGGATGTCCCAGGAGAGTTCCATACCCTGCATAAACGCAGATTTAATGTCCATTGTGTAAAATTCCCTTTGTGTAAAATGTACCCTTAACTCCGAATTGAGTCGCACGCGTGCGCCTGGGGTTTCCTATTGAGCATGGCGGATCCGTCTTCTCACCTGTTGTTCAGTGTGCTTTAATAGTGTATCAGTGTGCGTTTATGATATTGTAAGTGTTATTAACGTTTGTTACTACTTGCTTGTATTGTAGTGCACTGGTTAATGTTCGTATATATCGGCGATTGCTACCGTTAGATTTAACATGTAGTTTGCTTTTGTTATATAATTCACCACAAGTTCTGTGAGTACATCCCATCTTGCCAAGTTATATCCATTGTCATCCACTGTTATACTGTCTAGTGCTTAATGATACCAATAACTACCGCATGATATTGTTTTCATGCAGCTTTATCACGTCATATTTAATTGCTGGTATGGATACTGTTTATATAACTGCGCACTGCTGACTGCCGACGCGTCTGGCCCTGTGCTTTATGTTCTCTGTTATTATTGATCCAGCACTGCCACCTAGTTGGTTTAACGGGTATTGTTGGAATTGCGTCTGGAGAAATTTAATTGCACTTTAGTTGTACTTTCCCAATTTTTTTTAAAAGGAAAGGAACTTTATTTGTCACATACACATACATGCAGTGAAATGCTTTTTTTTTGCATACCCCTGACTAGATATATACACACACAACATATTACACCACACACATGCATTTTTCAGGTCAGAGCGCAGGCGTCAGCCAATGAACAGCGCGCCTGGAGCAGTTTGGGGTTAAGTGCCTTGCTCAAGGGCACTTCAGCAGTGTTGGTGGGCACTGTAGCCGTGACACCAGTCATTTTCGGATCACCAGCTCACAGCTAGAATACACCCCCCTGGTGGTGCCGGGGATCGAACCAGCAACCCTCCGGTCACGGTTGGTCTCTCTAACCGCTAGGCCAACCTGCCGCCGCTAGGCCAATTCTGTTTATTTCTGTATTTTCCAGGTACCACACATATACACACTTACACGTAAACTATACTCACAATAACCCTCAAGTTCTGAAAACTCTGATGTATGTCCAGTTGTGAATAAACATAGGAAGTGGAAATCAACAGAATCCAGCTGCATTTTCTCGAACTGGAAATTTAGGCCAGTTGCTTCACGACCGGAGTCATAAATCGCACATTGTCTTTTACATCCATTGAATGAAGTTTCCATTGTTTTTTACAAATCACTGTCAGAAGCAGTCGAAGAGACTCTGATGCATAGGTAGGTGAGTCTTTCTGCAGTTCTTTCATAGTGAACTCCTCAAAACCTCTTGCCACCAGTCATGTCTTTGGTATTATTCCCATCACTGTGTCTTAGTCAGTGGATGGGTGAGGATGCTGCCTGCCCGTTGTGTTCCAGCGTATGTACGCTTAGACATATACTGTCAGGGTGTAAGGTTAGTCTTTCCCAAGGACGATACACTTGGCGTCACAATCAGGTGCTGAAATATTTGGCAGCTGCAGTTGAGGAAAAACGGCTAGAAGTAAATTCTTTAGCTGTTAGTAGGGAAGATAAACAGATTGGCTTTGTACGTGAGGGAGAAAAAGTTACATCAAGGGAGCGTGCACAGACGTGAGCTAGGACAGCTAGGAGTAGGCGGAGACTGGAAAATAAAGGTAGACTTGTTTGAGCAGTTAACTGTGCCGGCGGAAATAGTTTGCACTAGCCTAAGGCCGGATATGCTGCTGTGGTCTGAGGTGCAGAAGCTAGTTTATTTTATCGAGAGTCGACGAGGCAAACGAGTGAAAGAAAGCGAGATATGCGGAGATGGCAGTGGAGGCAGAACAGCGAGGTTGGAGGGCTCCGGTACAGCCGGTAGAAGTTGGCTGTCGAGGTTTTGTGGCAAAATCCGTTTTTGCTTTACTAAGTGAGTTGGACATTTGCGGACGGAGCTCGAAACTTGCGGTTAGGAACATGTCGCAAGCAGTGGAAGGAGCAAGTGAGTGGTTGTGGATAAGGAGGAAGCATGTTAGTGGGGAGTACGCTAAGGTAAGCACCACTGGGTTGAGTGTTGTGCGGCCTTGTGTGCAGCACTGTGTATCTCGTAACATTGTCTGGAATAGACGTAGTATAGCACTGTGTGGCTGTATTTATGGGATTGTACTGTGTCGTACTGTGGTATTGAGGGGGGTCTGTCT
>OOFE01040446.1:11954-41143 GCA_900323365.1 Monocentris japonica | reverse complement strand
GCCATGCTTTACTTTTATCAGTTCTTGTGACTCCACTGCTGATGTTTCTGAAAACTTTTTCTCATGCACGCATGCGTGGTTTACTTGCACATCTGTGCATTGGTGCGCAGAACAGGTGTATATTTGATGAATGCCAATTGTTTGTAAATTTGAAGCGCGTGCCTGTTGAAACCGATTTACATGGGTAAACGCCCTGTTCAACACCGTAAAAGGCATACAGACTGAAAGGATAATTCCAGTATTTTTAAACCCTGAAATGTTGCGTGCATGAGAAAAAAGCAACAGAGTTTTCAGAAGCATAAGCAGCGGAGTCACAAGAACTGATAAAAGTAAAACATGGCAAGAAATTATTAACACTGTCAATGCTGTTTCAGCAGAAACACACACCGTTGCAGAGGTGAAAAAAGAAATGGTTCGACACGAAACTAGGAGGACGGCAGCACACTGTGGCACTATCCGACATAGATCAGAGGATCAATTAATAATAGGAGAGACCTCACTGTCGGGTGTCCAGTCGGCATTGGAGTTGGACACAGATCAAATCCAGGCTGCATCTTCATCAGATGGTAGGACTATGTGATTGTATTTGTAAGGTGTCCAGTCCATGTGATCAACCCATTACAAGTTTGATAATCTTGTTTAGAATGAGGGCAGTTCGGCAAATATGCCATTTCAGCCTGTTAGGTTTTTTTTTTTTTTCTACAAGGCCATTGAAACATCTTGTTGTTGAGGTTTGGCACTACTGTAATGGATTGTTCATGAAGAATAAGCCATTCTAAGAGCCTTCCCGCATGTTTCCAAACACACGAACAAATTCCTGCATGTATTCCAAACCAAATGTATTACTGATGTACATTGGCTGGAATTACCTGGTAGGAACCATCTAATTCTCTGTCAGTTTGTCAAATTTATTAGAATGGTTAAAAATTCTAAAGAAGTGACCATTTAGGTAACTACAGCAAGGGTAGGAGTCATGAATTACTTTCCAGTCATCTAGTGTGTTAAATGGTTACAGTCTGTCATGCCATGTCACATCTAGCCCCATATTCTATTCCTCATCTTATAGCTAATCTCTTTAAAACAGTGTTACTTTGCCCATTAGACATTACCACAAGCAGCTCTTGTTATAAATGTCATCATTTACCAGTCATTGACTCCTCATTGTCAGTAGTTAACCAGACTGTAAAATGACCTTTCTGGGAGAAATATGATTAAGGTAATCAGTAGTGAACCTCAGTGGTGTTCAATTATTCCCACGCTTTGCAAGAAGATACCTTACTGTGGCCAATTGAATCCATGACTGGACTCTTTATCCCACCTTAATGTTGCTCTCCAAAAAGATTAGTATCCAGCATTAAGTATATTAACCATTCCACCTGACAGTAAAATCTGATACCATTAAAGGACGTACATACATAAGGACATAGGATGGTGCAGTCATTGCAACTAATCACACACTTCCCTCTCCATAATTCATTGTGGACTTTAACCCTCCCGCACATTTTGCATAGTTTCTGAGCCTGCAGAGATACTTAATTCAAAACACATCATCATGTCCCCTTTTCAGTGAAGTGAAAAGTATATTTTTTGTCAACTAACAGCATGTGAACAAAGCCAATGAAATGTGTACTGCACTTCCTTATTGTATTTCATATCGATTATATAACCATTTAGTGTTACACTTTTTTGTGTGAATGGATGGCCCACTCCATTGCCTATGTGTCTGAGCAGAAAAACAACCAGAGGATTAGAGAGAGAGGTTTGCCTGTCACATCCAGTTGCCACAAATCTGCTCCCTGCCTCACATGTGAATAGGTACAGCATTGTCTGGAGCACTGCTTGCTTTGCATGAACAGAGCCACAGCCAAAGAGATAAACAAGCTGCATCTGAGGTTACACCATGTCTAAATCTGCTATGATACAGGATTACAAGGTTTATATCATGCTTAAAGCTTTATCCTCTGATTGTCAGTCAAGATTTTCTCTGTAGCAAACTCGGTAAGCCTCTAATGGTTGTGCATTAATAGGAAATCTAGGGTGCATACAATTTTTAAGGATGTATAGCATATTGATACAGACCATCAGTTGGAGAAGACACAAAGGTGTTATTGTGACTATGGGGGTACTTTGATAATTAAGCTATGCCCAAATATTTTGTTGGGAATTTTTGTCAATTCTGCAGTACTTATTCTAAAAGCTTATTCTTAAAGCTCATATTTTAACCTATCACTTGCATGTAATGGTTTGCATATATAACAGTTAGAAATTCAGCATTACACTCTCCATTTGAAGGGTGAGTGAATAAAAATCTCCATATCATTGTTTTTTCAAAACGGCAATGGTACATTGGTGGTTTGAAGTGTGAAGCATTATTCTGTGGGCTTTTGTTCACCTGCAGAGGAAACAGACAGTCATGCCAGACATCTGAACCTGAATTTCTACAGAGAATAGGACATTGTATAGAATATTTATATCACTATGATAATAGAAAAATATCCATAAGTAAATCTTTTCTTGTCAATTATTTATGCATACAACTGCATACAACTATTTTACGGTAGATAAATGGATGCAGATAGCTGCATTATATGAATGTGCAGGGGATATTTGAACATTAAAAATCTTCAGTAAAAAATGTAATGACTGAACAAGGCTAACAGCTAATGGTGAATGATTTCAAGCAAATCTCCAGAAATAAATGCATTGTAGATAGTTCTGGCATCATCACAGTCATTTCTCCAACACTCAATACTGTTTTCATCTAAACAGTGTGTGAGGATGATTCTGTGTAATATGCATTTCATTACGTTGTGGAACTTGGAGTGTCTAGCACAGAGACATGTCTTTCTTCCTTCTTTTTTCACTGTTTTTAAGGGGAGGGACATTTTTTTTATGGTAGAATGCCCAAACAGCACATCTTATCCACTAATCTAACGTATAAAATAATAATTTCAACAAATGCAACAAATAATGCAATATAATATTCAATACATACAGGCCAATGTAAATTGAACCTGGAATCCATCATCACCATCCACAGAAATTACCATTCAACTGATCTGAATGAAAATGAATCACTTAGTGTATGCTTTCATATCGAAAGAGACTATAGGAGGTTTGGTGACATTCATAAACTTTCAGAGGTTAGTCACTGCTTCTCGAACATTTTCTGATGAGACAAGATCCAATGTTTTTCTTTATTTATGAACTTTAATTTCTGTGATTTCTCATGAGCCAACCCGTATTGCTAATTAAAATAAAACTTAATGTCTTAATACTTCATAATGTCACTGTCGCAGTGGGAGAGAGCCTTCTGTGCAAATGTACACTTCTCCTCACTGGAAGTGTGCCCGTATGCATATGCCAGATTGCCTCTGTGAGAAGGTTTTCAATACTTTCAAAAAAACAGAAAACTGTTGTAAGTGCTTGTCAGATAATGTTAAATACAGTTTAGTTCAGTTCATTCACTGCCCAGTACACAAATCATTATTTTCTGATTTGTGAAGAAAATCTGCGTTATCAATGCAGGTCACTGCGTCATGTCAAAATATTTTCTAAATCAATAACAGGCATGAAAGTGCAGCAGCGAAAGGCATTAAATTGCAAAAGGTACGATTTGTGTGAGATTTTGCATTCTTGTGTGTTACCAGTGCCCGTGGGATTGCATTTGCATGTCAAAGAACACCACTGATGTGCCAAGTAATACACTGATTATATTGTGATCATCTATTGATTCATCCTGCAATCAGTGTGGGCCTTCTCATCTCTCGATACTGTTTTGGGCTCCAGCCAATATCCATTAACCAAGCCAGTCATCTAGTCTCCTTTACCATTATACTGTGCAGTTGAAGCAACTCAGAGAATGTTATTAGGGTGAAGCATGCTTTGCATTATTCAGATTTACCCCAGATGCAGTGGTTGAATTGAGAAATCAAGACAAAAGTGGCCTAGAATGGAAACTAAGAATGCGTTTTTCGATCACAAGCCTTTTGGGCCAAAGGAAGCCTTGGATAACAAGTACAGTTAGAGATTAGCGTGGATCAAAGTAGAGATTAAATAGGATGGCAAACACATTGATGCACCTAATTATCAAGTCCATGAAATTTGATGAATTGCTTTGAATCTCAGAGACGTCGCTACTGAGGTGTTTGCGGAATTTCTCTCTCTGACTCTGAAAGCTATTTCTTGCAAACTAATTCCGTGGTTGAATTATGTGATTACTGAGTACAGTGGAAAGAGGGAAAAGAAAAGGGGGGAATCAAACATCAGAGAGAAAGACAAGCTCACTACAGTATGAAACCTCAGGTGGCACCAGGCCTGATAGAGCGGAATAGAAGGGAGTGACAAGTGACACATTTACAGACCTACAGACTTGCCTTTCACATGCTTGCTTCTCACACACCTCACTATATTATTTCATTGCTTCTGAGTCCTGCAGGATATCAGTAGCGATGTCCCATACGCTCCAAAACAACATCATCAATAATGAATACCAAATCTCCAAAATAAACAGCACATTACCAATGTATTCAGAGCCTCCTTTAAAGCGGGCAGCTGTAAGTGATGCAACTATGCACAGCATGTCATGGTACCTACTTCTCTCCCCTTTTGGGTATATCTTATACTCAATTATTGCACAGGTAAATTTTACTGGAGAGCATAAGACAGCGGAAGTGGTATTGTAATGTGGTTTTTTGAGCTACAAACGTTATAAAGTCTTGAGAAGAATTGCTCACCAACACAATCTGGCAGCCGTCCTATCATCAGAGAGAGAGTAACTACGGTTCTCAATATAAAAACCAGAATGATCATATCATATCACTACCAGTGACACTTAACATGTAAACCTGTATGTTCTATGCAACATGGTATCACTGTCACTATAATGACGGGCATTACAAGAGGATTTGCATTTATGTTATTTGATCCTGCTCTTTGAAAATGCATTCGTGGAAGCACATATGTGTGTTTCATGAACTTATTTTTTTGTGTTTTATTTTTCTCTTTCTCAGCTAAAAGTGGCTCTTAGCAGAGCAAATAGCAACAATGAGTAGCCTTGAGTTTGGTGTATTCCTTTTGATCACTGGATGAGACCCACATGGCATACCCAACATGATTATTACATTATCTAATTGCATCCCAACACATGCATTATTCAGCCCCTGACAACATAATACTCCCAGGGAAAGGAAGAGATCTATGTGTGTTGAGCCGTCTCTGAATGCCACTTTACTGCTTCTTCCTCTCTTCTGTCAAAACACCATATTTTCTGGGTGGTCTCTGTAAGGGGATAATACAGAGCATGGTGTGATGCAAAATGATCATTTACAGTCTACGCCACCAATCTTAATCCATTTATGCATCAGAAATTGACATTGTCAATATCAAAGCAATCCTAGCCAATAATCTATAATAAAACATTCCTTAACCCAAGGGATGTTTTGACCATGCCACTTCAGAAATAATTGGCCCTTTGAGTATGTCTCTTGCCCAAGGACACATTGTTTGCAGTAGAAGCACAAAATCTGTTTCTGCAAGGGCAGAGTGATCTTTACTACCATGTTTCAATAGTGTGCAGGACTCCTCTTTACAACAATAAGACTTGTATGCATCTATATGACCAGCTGAAGAGATACCCAATAATACATTTCAAGATGATCGCATGAATGTGTCTATACAGAATATAAGATGATGGTTCTGGCTATAGTGTATAACCCCAAAGCTTCACAGGTGTTTCCATCACCAAAGATTCTGTTGTCCAAAAAGCAACATGAATCAAGAATAAGGGTATGGCCTTTAGTGATGGCTCCCACAGAGCAAATAAGATCTTAAGTAGTAAGTCACCAGAGAGTCCCAGCTGGTGGTAAAATGAAAGCTTTAAATCCAAACCATTAGGCAAGGCTATCACACACCAACATGACAGATATTATGGAAGAGCACTCAAGAAATTAACTGGAAAATACATGTGAATGGCATGGATTTACTATAGATTAGAAAGGTGGTGTATTAAAAAGTTACTCTGCTATCTGGGCTCACGCACTAATAGTTTTCATTCGCTTGCATGGTCAGAGCCTGGGAAAATGGGAGGTGAGAAGAATGGAGTGAAAGGAGTCATTTAATGATGTCTCCTTCAACTGGAAAGCAAGAGGGCAGTGCTTTTTACCACCATATGCCAGACACATGGACAGGCAGGTCGACAGTTATGAAGACAGATGAATGATGCAACGCCTTCAGCACTGAGGGAAATGAGATCAGATGTTGACAGCTAGATGGACAGATCCCTGGTCTGGCATTCAAATGTTTTCTCACATCTACTATCACATGGCATAAGAATGCATAATCTCCCCAAATGACTATTATGACAGATTCATCTTTTTTTCTGTTTTGATATACAACATGTACATTTGAGTGTATTATGAATGAGATTAGGATATTGTGTATGGTACAGCTTCTCTGCGATATATGCTTCACAAGCACTAATCGTCTGGAGATCTGGAGTCTCCTGTGTCAGCCCCATGCTAAAATTCTGCACCGTGTATTTCATAATTCATAACACAGAGACAGCATTTATAAATGGAGTCCAAACTGCTGAAGCCTGACAGCATCCAAGATAGTTTTATACTCATCAATGGACATTCAACTGTTTTCTAAACTGTCAAACCTGTCACAATATTCTATGTTTATCCCCTTATCATGAGCTACACATTCAATCCATTTAGTGACCGTCTATGGTTACCATTAAACATTACTCAGTCTTTCGGCTTCACCAAAAACTATTGGATAGGCCAATCTTTTTATGTTGCACCTGAGGCGACGATCACACTACCGTACAGAAAACAGGCCACGGAAGTCGGTAGGTGGCAGTGGTGTCCCACTTGCAAGTGACACTTGTGAGGAATCTCTCTCTCTCTCTTGCTCTCTCTCTCTATCGCTCTCTCTCTCTTCCTCACACACACACAAACAGTGTTATTTATGCGCGGACCAAAGCCCTCGCTTAAACAATAATCTGCATTTGTTACCCCTGTTAATGCAATTGACCAATGAATGATAAGGACGATGGTAAAGAATCAGAATAATCTCACTTTTTCAGGGGAGACGTGGCGCATGGTCTAAATGCAGTGGGGAAGGAGAATTTGAGGAGCCTAAGAAGTCAAAACAGAGGAATATCAAGGCTGAAAGGGAGGTAAAAAAAAATATTTCCTGCCTCCCACTGCAACAGTCCTGCGGTTGACGGCAGCGCCAGTCCACCAGCAGTGACTGGCGGATTACAAACTGTTTTATTTGGAGAGAACAGCTTGTCAGTGGGAGGTAGCCTACATGATGGCTCCCTCATGCACTTATCAATTCCGTTCCTGTCCGTGCTGCGCCGTGTGTTTTATTTGGGTGCGTAAATGCGGAGCGCACTGAGGCAAAGCGCACAGATGGATGTAGCCTGCGCGCACTGGAACGGGGTGATTTGTGATCACTTTTGAACCATCTTTAACACATTGCGGCTGGGAGAAGAAGAAAAGAAGAAAGGGCTCGAACGATCAGCACTCTGTGGTAAATATCCTGTAGAGCAATCTCTCATCCGATGCCATATCAATGGATAGCCGAGGCTTGAATTGCTTGCATGTATAGATAGATGGAGCGAGAACACAGAAGTGATGACTTCCTTTGATGAACTAACTCCAGCCCAGACACGGTGAGATCAAGCCTTGACACGAAAAAAAATGTAAGAATTGAGCTTTTGGTCTACAGCGACGGCTACTCACACTTCAAGTTACTGTCTGTATATCCAATGGGGTTTGAAAGGCTTTTTGAGGATACCTGCTGGATTTTTTTTCCCTTCGATGTTGCATTGCTCCCTCATTATTATTTTTTATCTTAAATATCGACGGAGAGACCGAAGAGAAGACAGAGGTAGTTTTAATCCCGATAACTTTTCAATTCTCCATTCTATAGCATAACATCGATAACAGCCGAAGAGTTCATTCATTCACTCAACTGCAGGACTCCATTCATCGACATAACCAGGAGGAAAAAGAGAAATAAGCATCTTGAAATCCGCACTGGGTTGTGAGGTGAAATCTAATCAGATTCAGCCGGGTTGATGACTATGAAGGAATAGGGACTTGAAGAAAAGTTACATTTGAAGACGAGAGCAAGCGGGACGTTATAAGAACCTTATTTTTGCCTTCAATGTATGGATGGTGGTCTACTATACAATCCAATCACGGTTTTTTCTGGATTTATCTACCTGGAAATTGACTAAATGATATTTTCCTTGCTCTGCACATCCTGGAGAGGTTCGTGTTTTTAAAAAAACATTTAGAGAAAAAACTGTTAATCCGCATTAGCCTAACTCATTATAAGAGAACTGGAGACCTAGCAATAGAAGTATGCCTTTCTAAGACCATCGTGGGTATCGCGTTTGCATCGGGAGAGTAGTTTCAACAATGGCACTTGTGGGTGCCTCCGTATTATTTGCGTCTTGAAAAATACGAAACAATGGATACATTGATACCATCTGTGTAATAGCATATCATCCAAACTGATGGATGGATTACATACCGCGTCGTTTTGAGAATGGGAACACAATGTGTTTGTCAAGAAAGTATCGCCACGGATTCTGCAAAATCGCTTGAGAATTGCGGATGTATTTTCGATGCAGTTTTTGGGGAGGGAGCTGAAGACGGACCATTCTCCGTCTAAAGCACACATCCTGCAGACTTCTACGTCTTCTTGGACAAGTAAGTGTTTGTTGTGTAACAAATGTTGTGCTAATTACACCCATTGTCCCTTTAATATAACTAACATCTCTTGCTGTTTGATGTTCAAATATGTTTTTTTTTCTTTTGATGATTGCACCGACATAAACTAAATCATGGCACAGTATTTTCTAGACTTCACCCTCGTTGATATTGAAGCCTCTGTCTAAAAGATCTGTAATCATGGACTGATTTGACAGGTATCGAAACGATATGCGCGCTCGCGTGGGTCTCCTTGCATGTCAGTGCGCGTCCATGAGTTGAGGTATTATCATACATTAACAGTAGAAAATCAATAAGTTCTCTGTCCTTCCAAATAAAAAAACGAAGCATTTGTAAAAGAAAGCAACACGAATGCATTGTTTGTACCGTGGCTTGGTCATTCAAATTAACACATAGTGATCACATATTGAATGCGGACTAGGCATTTCCTATCCATTCATCCATCCATCCATTCAACCTACCTTCCATCATCCATTAGCCATCGTCCATCATTCATCCATACATATATCTATACACATGCATGCCTGCATACCTCCATGCAGTCATGCGCTCAGTTCACTCCATATGTGTGTGAAAGCATATCACAACGCGTATCTGTATGCTTAGTTGGGCGTTAAAATATTATACCAAAATTAATTTGAGAATTAGTGTACGGTAGATATTTTGAAAGCTTTGCATCTCTGACTTTTTCTCTAAATAGGCCTGCATTGGTTTGTTTTTGTCTTTGCACGGTTTAAACACACAGACACTTGTTCACTGCCCTTTCATTGTAGCTTGACTGAAGTGGCTGGGAGGGAGCTGTCCTTCATAGGTGGTGCTGAAATTAAATCTTCGCTCCAGTATTCAGTCTACCTCTACTACCTCTACTCAGCTGGAGTAGACAGGGGGGCTGTATTTCATGGCGCGAATATATGAGCCACTCGTCTGCTGGATAGACTCCTTTCCTAACATGCATAGATGCAACAACTGACACCTTTCATAGAAGTTCTACATGCTGTATTCTTGTGATTCACAAGAGGTTAATAGGTGAGTTGCATTTATAATTTATATTGCAGAGAATCACTGCACAATGTTCTAAAGTCATGCATTTATGTGGCCACATTTTAAACTCTACACTGCCATGCTACGGCACTGATTAATTCTGTCATCTGTACTTCAAACCTGGATTAAAAATAATAATAATCATAACCAAGACAAGGCAAGACAAGACAAGAATAGCAAGTTACAAACAGTGTGTTGAGGCAGGGACAGACATTCTGACATTCATAATAAACAACAGTGTTTGGTGTTTTACATCATGTGCAGATTTCATATAAAGTTGCATTTATTATCTGCCCACATCTATTTGCTTCTCTCAGTTATCAGAACAGCACCAGGAATGGACATGATAATATAGGATATGCATGTTAAAAATGATAGCTTGCGAACTTGATAATAAATGTCTGTCATGTTAGTAATAAACCAGTGTTGATAATAAAAGTACAAATAGAGGTTGTGGCTGTCACTCTTTAGACATATTATTAATTGCATCTCTCCGTCACTTGTGAAAGGTGAGAAATGTAGTGAACATTTTTCACCTTCTAAAAGAAAGCCCCACCATATGATGGAGTGACATCACCTTGGGGAGACAAATTAGACTGTTCGTTTTATGTTTTTGCCCTGTCAGAGGGTTTAGCATGATAAATTGTCCCTACACATCCCAAAGATTACAGTTGTTTGTTGGCGAGAGTCTATTCCTCCTCCCCATTTAGCACTCTTCAAACTTTCTCATCCCTCTGGAGATTTCTCTGGAGATTAATGTTTGCTGTATGTATGCTGTATGTAAGTATGTTTGGGATGTCATGGACTGTATAGCAATCCAATCAAGTGAAGGAATAAATGAGTTTAAAACAGGTAATGACATTCTGGTACTCCGTGCTTGTTTATTTCACTGTGCAACAGTGGCATCCCCAGTGTGTCCCAATTAGTCCTCCTTAGCAGTAGGAAATAGCCTCAGAGCAGGTTCAACAGAGAGACCAAGTGGGACTGCTTACACAAAGCCAGACTTCATTTGGCAATGCTGCTACAAAAAATGTCTGTTTTATGTCCAGTTTCTCCAGTTGTTTTTATCTGACCTATCTATTGAAAATCATTCCAAGTAGCCCTGTCATGAACTTGTCAGTTGGAAAAAGGATACTATTGCAATGAAGTTGCAGGGTCTTGTATAGCAACAGACTGTATACCCATGTTCCCTTCCCACACTCCTTGGCAATTTTGACTTTCTCAGGCTGTGACTCAGTTCAGATCGGGGCCAGCACTTTGTGCCATATAATAAAATGTTTGTTTCTTAAATCGGATTAATCTCTGTAAAGCCTGGCTTAGGTCACCATGAGCATTCAGTTATTTGACTGCTGGGGACTTCTATCAATAATGGAACTACAGTACCTCTACATTTTTCATCTTCTCTGGGTATAACTTCTCTCAGGGGATTTAATTTAACGTGAAAGGGACAGAGTGATCTCCTACTCTCTTGCCTTGCCTCTTTTGGAGAATAGTAGTGCAATGCAGGGGGTCTCAAGCTGATAGACCAGCTTGGAGCTAGTAGACCTCATGCTGGTGGTGAAAACAACCTTTATATGAAGTTGAGGCGAACAGCATTATGGGTTACAGATACTGAAATTGGAGTTGAAACAATGAATGTCATGCCTTGTTTCTATTTCCTGATGTGTTTTTGTTCATATGTTGGCATGATATGTTTGTGATAATTACTGTAACCTCCTTCATTAACCCACGCACAAAATTCAAAGATAGATCACATGTATATTAGTAATTAGCAATGGTTTGTGTTCAGATGAATGTGTCTCTATTATTAGGATATCTTTTCCCTTATGGAAAATTATTTTGAATGCTGACATCAGACAAAATCTATTGAATCTATTTAATAGAAACAACCAATCTAAAAATGGATATAGGTTTGGTAAAAATAACTAGCAAAAAATACTTTTTTTAATATTCTCTATCTTGATTGCACCCCTTCATTACAATCGACATAATCATCCCATCCACCCTATCTATCCTCTGTGGAAACAGCGAAAGAGGGAAGGCGTGTGGGTTTTCAGGCCAGGGCAGAGCCAGCGGTGCTATGAGTATAAGCTCTTGCAGGATGCATCATGGTTGATGATTGCTGCTTTTATACATGAGGTCAGTCACGTGGTGATTTATCATGTCTGCTTGCAGAGGTAGGCAAGGAGAGAGTCACCTTATAGCAATTGACATTTGAAAGATGTTTTCAGAAGCCCACAGGAAGTTAGTACTAAAATGATGGCCACTGACAAGGTTTTACAGCATCATAGGCAGCCATTATGAACGTGATTAAATGCACCTCAGTTTTTGATACTTTGCTGGTGGATGAAGTATATACTCTGCTTTGAAGATAGTGTCACTCCAGGCTCATTGTCAGAACAATATCCCCATAGCAAACTACTGTCTTTATTAAGATGATTTTGATCTTATACATTGGTGATAGGCCTCCATTAAAAAGAAAAGACAAGTGAATTTAAACAGTTTCTGCAGCTTCTTTCAGTCTTCAAAGTGTTATGACTTTTGGGCTTTACTCCGTTGTGAGTTGTCATGATGATTTAGACTGCTGCTATTCCATACCAACATGCTTGTAATATGATCTACTCTACCGACACAAACACACATACACAGGCAGTCACAAACAGCATCTGCAGTAGTCTCACTCATTAGTCATCCTCTCCAGTATGTCTGTCTGAATGTTCTGTCCAGAGAACGAAGAGTTGAGTAGGGGGAAGGCTGTAGCGCATTCCGCCAGTCGATGGATTAATCAATCGGTGTTCCAGCTCAGCCCATCCATCTCAGGGAATAATCTGGGAGACATCATAAAAGTGCCATTCTGTCATTCTGGAGGCCAGGGAGCATTGCTTCTTTTTTTCTGGCTCGCCTTCCACTGCAACTCATTGTGGAAACAGTAGTAGCAGGAGTGGATTCAATGGAATATAGATAAGCCTGTTCAGTGTAGCAACGTCATACAGTGTTTGCTAATATTTTTGATATTTTGAAACAATATAGGTTGAAATATTTTTGTAGCTGTGATTCAGCTCTATGAGGGGATTTTTCCAACTCTCCCTCCATTCTCTTCGTCTTTCCAATGTTGTCTCCCTAAAATTCAGCTAAGAGCACTGACCTGAATTCAAGATGCATCACTACTCACCACTTGCCTTACATCACTCACCTTGCCAGTCGTGATGATTGTGTCTTTTCTATTTAGTAATCCCTACCATCCTCTCCACTGCCAGTTTCTCTCTTCCTGACCTCATTGGAATGCCACATGCTGCTAAAATGAGAGTGAAAGGACCTGAGGTATGACTGATGTGACAGCTCGGTTAATAACAGCTCGCATGTGTATAGCGCAAATGCTCCAACACTCACAAACCCTCTCTCTCTCTTCACACCCACATACACACAAACACACAGACATGTACATATGCGCCACAGAGGAGCCATTCTTCCTGCCTCCGGGGCACCTGGGCAGCATCTGTTTAAAGTGATACTGGCCCAGGCCACCACATTAATTCCTGCTGTTAAATTAAAAGGTTAAATGGTCTGGGAAAGGGTGGTGTGCTTTCTCTTGCTGCCTTCTTTCATCTTTCCGAATTGTGCCTAATGAAGGTGAGACACTATATGCCCCCCTTTAAAAAAAAAAGAAAACAAAAAAAAAGCAAAGGGCAAAAAGAAAAAAAAACAGCCAATGTGGGGAAGAAAATTGAGGCTATGGTTGGAGAGGAGACCTTCTTCTAAAACACTGGCTTCTCATTATTTTATTGTTGACCATGGAATTTAGATGGGATTTATGCTCCCAGTGCTCAGTGCGCTAATACTGAAAGTTAAAAATGTTTGAACTGGAGAGACACCCTTCAAACAGGTTTTTAGTAGTCGCATAGCAACAGAGGGAGCCATGACTAGCGCATCCATGAAAATGCACATACATGAGCACAGTGATTATGTCATCAATTTGTCTCATTGCTGTAAGTTTTTCTGCCTTTTCCTGCCTTTGTGTGTGTGTTTGTGTGTGTGTGCGTGTATGTGTCCTCTTAGACCTGTGCCTTCTGCAGACCCAGGGGTGCAGAATGAGCTTCTGGGATCTGGACATCTGGGTCGAGCTTTGCCGTCTGCCTCACAGATCTGCTTTTTAACTCATGAACCCAATCAGGCTGGCAATCAGATGGTAGCTCAACTCAGCTTCACAGGAGGAGTCTGGTCAGCAGTCAAAGCCACACAATATAACACAGTGTGGTCACACCCCAGCTAGCTGTTGACTGTTGAGCTCCAGACATTGCATCTTTGATCACTTGGGGGAAAAAAGGCTACTGTGTCCATGGCCACAGACACTCACACGTAAAGAGGCAGACTCATATGGTAAAGCATAGAGAAACACATCTACTCTTACTATTTGGAATAAAAGTGGAATGTGTCCATAACCACAAAAACTCACACATAACACCTACTAAAGGCTATCCTCTGTGCTTAGAATCCCATATCTCTATTTTCATCCCTGATTGCATGTGCATGCATGTGTACATGTTTGTGTGCGTGTATGTGTGCATGCATATGTGTGTGTGTGATTATGTGTGTGTGTGTGTGTGTGTGTGTCAGTGTGTTCATGTGTTTCTTTCACTACCCACTCACCCTCTCAATCTCTGACCTTAATGTGTCACTCATCCTGGCACCTGCATGTAGGCAGGGCTGCCCTACTATGATAGTTTTGATTTGACAAGGATAGACTTACACTTGATTTAATCCAAGTTGTCTCTCTGGAGTCTGCTGTGGTACCAGTCTGTTTCACTGCTCAGGTCAAGGCCTTGTGACAGGGGCTGTCAGTCCTCGCTCCTCTACTACATGTGTGAGAGAAAATGAGTGCTTTGAGGGGAATGCTAGCTGGAGAGGCTAGAGAGCTCATGCATGCCTGTTTAATGGGTAATCCCCCTCATACCCAAGAACAGTTAATCCTGAACAGATGCCACCTCATGTAATGACAAACCCACACTGTTTTTAAATAGGCAGCTTGTCAGGAATGAAGAAAAATGAAAAATGACTTATTTTCATATGAACTGCCAGTAGCTTGATTTCAATTCACTTGATGCAGTAGCTGTGTAATGCATGGCATTGACCCTAGGTTCTTTACTCAGATTATAAAAAAGCCACATCATTTTACAAATCAACAAAAATGAAATAACACCAAAGTAATGGGATTTTCACACAACGGCAGCAATAGTACTGTTGTTCCTAATCAACAACCAGTGCTATTCTGTGTGTCAGCAGGCATTTTTTCTTATGAGACATGCATGAAAACAAAGTTGATCGGTATGACTGGTAGTAGTGAGATAGCCAAAGACACTATGGCATCGAAATTAACGGCTGTCTCTGTGTGTGTGTGTGTGTGTGTGTGTTTCATACTGCCCAATGGCTAGCCTCCTGCAGCCTGTGCCAGACTCTTCAGCATTTGGCTGCAGTCCGTGTGTCACTGAGAGAAAATAGTCACAAAACATACATGGCCTTGCTGCATTGCATTCCCTTTTAGTGAATAAATGAACATAATTTCCAAATAAATCACAGATATATTCATGACAACGTAGACGTAATGAAATGAAATCAAATACATCGAATTCAGGAAGTCGGGCATGTTGGATACACTATTGCTAAATGATGATTGAATGTTGTCGGGACTTCTTTATCCCGTCAATAGCTATCCAGAGAGGAGTCCTTGATGATCTTGTAGGTGTCTTGGTGGTTTGATCCTCCCCTGCTCTGGAATCTGTTGTTGTATTATAGTGATTATGCATAGCAAGAGGGGAACAGTACAGGCTGTATGTTGACTGCTAATTGGGCTCCTGTGTCACGACTGTGTCATATTAATGACCCAGATGCAACTCATTGTCATATTCATGAGGTGTGAGGATTGCATTTGCTCTCTGGGACTGCATAGTGCAGAGGTTTATGCGTGTGTGTGTGTGTGTGTGTGTGTGAGAGTGAGTGTAGGAAAGGGAGATAGAGTTTGTGTGTGCATGTGCATGTGAATATGAGTGAGTGGGTGTCGGAAATCAAGGCTGATCACTGTGTACAGCTATACTTCAAGTTGTCCTTTTGTGTTCGTGAAAATCAGTTGCACAGCTTGCAGCCTTGTTTCGATGATGTATTTTTGCCCCTTTCCAATTTCATAGATATGAAAAAGTGTGTTGATTTAAATATCTGTAGACAAGATTGCAGACAATAATTCCTCCTTGTGCCACATTATATGGAAAAAGGTATGCAAAAGGGATAACAAAAACTTGAGACCAGGTTGTGCATATTAAAGCATCCATTTCAAAAGGAAATCCAAAATGAGCTGCTTTGTTAGGCAGCATCGAGCAGGAGGACTAAACCCTTTGGGAAATGTGTGTTTGCAGGGCAGCGTGGACAGGTTAAAAGGGTCTTCTGTGGCTGATGAAACAGGTGGGACCCCCACAGTCACTGGCGTGCAATCCTTCCTCTTCCTCCCCCCACCGGTTTGCTAAGCATTTGCATAACACTAATCGGAGCATGAAAGAGAGCCAGATTCTTTCTGTATTCATTAGCTTCATCTCTAGGTGTTGCTTTAGTCTGTAAAGGCCCTATCATGTCCTGGCCATCATATTGCATATTCCCCTGCTTTGAGGCACAATTCTGCTGTGCTATTTCTTTTTTCTGATGGTTGAATTGGAATGTGGAGTTTTGTAGTTTAAAGAGGTCATATGAATGTGAGGTGTCCCTTAGGGCTAAGAAGGCTAAAGCAGTTCAGCAAAGAAGCTTTAGTCTCAGCAGCACAGAAACCAGCACATGCTCTTCCTGTTGTAGTCTGTACCAGCAGGATCACAGTGGATAGGCGTCGTTGAATGATGGCCCTGAAGATCTTTTCGAGGACAAAGGCGTGTCACACCCTGGATGTCAGAGGTCTAATGTGTAACTTGAGGTTGTACTGTGCTTTCCACAATTTTGGTTCAAGCATTGTTATCTCTAAGACCCATTGTCTCACTATTTCCTCATCACCGTGTCTATTAGGTGCAATGAACCATAAGCGTCTCATAAATGTCCTGAACCTAGTTGGAATTCTGTTTTTCTGTTTGATTTCACTGTGCAGTTTTGAAATATGAACCTTAATGGGAAATTGTGTTTTGTGAACAGAGCAAAGTGATACATTACATTAAAAAAGTGCACAGACTTCTGCCTTCCAAAGACAAATTAGGCTTTAATAAAGAATGAGTGGTTCTGTGGAGTCTTTGGCATAATGTCAGATCCAGCACAGTAACGTGTGCATTGATGAGACATTCATTATAGTCAGTTAGGAATGGCAGCTATCAATCCGTAAATGAGCTGTACAAGTCATATAAATGATATTGAAAGTGCTGAGAGCACACCCATAAGTGTCAAAAATGCAAATACAGTTAAATGTATGGCTGGACAGATGGGGAAAGCTTAGAGGAGGGATTTCCCCCCCCCCAAAGCTAGGTTCCCCCATCCTCTCGGTGACAATGACGGATTTCATCATTGTGAGAGGAAAGAGATTCACTGACTTTGGGGAGATCTAGTGTTCTCTGTGGTGAAATAGGAGAACAAATCTCCAAAACACTGTTCTGCCGTTTTTGTACTCATTTGTTTTAACATCAAAGGCTTGGCTACATTGTGATTAGAGGCTGTGTGGAGGGGACTTTCGTCCAAATTAATTGATGGAGCAATGCTGGAATATGCTAACAAGAACTGTATTGTTTTGCATGCTACAATGAGAATGCTAAGCTTCAATTCTGGAAGTGGAATTAATCTTTTCAGACATGACAATATTATCCTTTAATTTTTCAGCTGGCCAGTTAGTCCTGAGAAAGTCAATCAAAAGAATATTTTTAATACTTATTACCGATCAGTAATAAGTATTACTGATCATTTTTGTGGGATTTGAATATGTCACTATTGTGGATGTAGGGAGGACTTTTAAAAGTCAAAAACCTTGTATTGTGGACATGTTGCAGCCTCTGCCCTTTGGTCTGGCTTTGTTTCCGTAAAGCATCACCTTTGAAAATAGATGTGATTCAGATATCACCGATGCAGAACAAAACTACTGAGGTGGCGTGTGAAATTAGAGAGGAGGCATGCATTTTCAATCAATAGAATCATGCTTGGTGTGCCTTCACAGTCTGCACCTGTGTACACTTTAATAGTTTTGGCTATTGCCAATCTATTCTGGGAGAGTCATTTGGTGTTGAAATTTGGCATTATTGCACCACAGCTGGCTCTTTACTGCTTTGCTCTGCACATGAAAAAAATTATTTCATTTCAAATATGTTTTAACTTAAACTTAAAAAAGTACAAAAATAGCAGCATTTTTTAAATTTTATATAGCATTTTTATCGATAAAAAATATATTACCAACTTTTTGGTTAATACTTCCCTTAGCTTGAAAAGGAGTAACAGACCAAAAAGCCTGCTGTCTGCTGTCCAGACACATCCCAGTTTTCCTGTGTTGGCCGTGGCTTTTGGTGTCTCAGACTGGTTGTTGAACTCAGACAGCAAGTCAATGTCCACTTGCCAGCTGCCTACTAACCCATGCTGACATGTGTGACACTGCAGCCCCACTCTCTCACTCCTTTTTTGGCTGTCATTCAACATCACTAAATAAAGAACCTTCTCTCTCTCTCTATAACTAATCAAGGGAATCTATGACATATTGATGTCCCTGCTTCTGAACTTCACAGTAACTATCATTGTGGATAGCAGTGGTTGGAGGCTGTGTCTTGAATGCTAGCAGAAAAGTGCAGCAGCTACTACATTTGAAACGTCCATTTGAGTTTATAAAGTCTTCTAATGATCTCTAGGGACAGGTAGAAAGGCTTGCAGTCAGACAAATAGAGAAAGCTAGAGGGAGTGTGTTAAAATGGAGGCTTACATTTTGACATACCATGAGGGAGCCCTCTCCTGTTTTTAGTGCAACTGAGGTCCAATGTAATTTCCCATGTTTTAAGCTGAATACCCATGGGCTGTCACAGGCTTCAAAGACCTTAAGAAATGTGCTAGACCACATATTAAGCTATTAAGAAGTTTTCTAGGAAAATAAAGTGTGTAACAGACAGAGTGAAAGAGAGTATATCCTCTCTATAGGATACATACATATCAGTCCTACCAGGATTTTTTTCTGATTATTGCGGTCCAAAATGATTGAATATGCAGCGTCTTTCATCAAAAATTTTGACACAATTTGTGATATTTTTCGTGTTATCTTGTGGTACAACTGCAGGAATGGAATTGTAAACAACCCACTATGTTTTGTAAGATTTCTTTTTAATCCTTGTTTTCTCTACAATGTTTTTGTCTGTTTTTCCCCTTAGACTGCAATGCAGCGAACCTACAACTTGTCATTACATCATTAGTTGAGCCATCACGTTCGCGTCCCGCTCTAATCTCCCTATCAGGCGTGTCAGATCTGTCTGTGTGCTGCCAGCTTGACAAAAAGAAAAGGAGAGAGAGGTCCGGACCGGAGAACGCACATCTAATTAGTCACCGGTGGCCGGCCTGTTCACGCAGCAAATCAACTTGAACAATTTATAAAATTACTAGGCTACATCGTGGCACAGCCCATCCAACTGGCCCGCCAGGGTTCATCCCTGTTCTCCCAATTGGCCACTCTAGCATTGTCCTTGAGTGTAATCATAACAAAGAGCAAAAAAAGCTCAGGATAACATGAAAGCAAATGGTGCAAATTGCATATTTAAATGAAAACACAACCTCCCGAACATGTAGGAGTGTTAATGTGGAAGCATTGTGCCAATTTGATCGTTTTATGCGGGAATATTGCAGGGTTTTGGCAAAATTTCAAGCTCTTGCAAGTATTGCGGCAATTAGTTGAACTTAACTTTTGCGATCGCAAGATCGCAACATCCTGGAAGGACTGACATATGCATTATTACAGATACAATTGCATTAATTGAGTTATCATGATTTTTGGAGGTAAGAGAGGATGAGTAACAGAAATGTAATGTAACAGACGAGGAATGAGTAATATATTACTTTTTGAGTAGCAAACCTAACACCTATGAAGGATACATGTACAGATATGTGTTTGGAATACATATACACCGATCAGCCATAACATTAAAATCACTGACAGATGAAGTGAATAACATTGATTATCTCGTTACAATGGCAGCCTGTCAAGGGGTGGGATATATTGGGAAGCAAGTGAACAGTCAGTTTTTGAAGTTGATGTGTTGGAAGCAGGAAAAATGGGCAAGCGTAAGGATCTGAGCGACTTTGACAAGGGCCAAATTGTGATGGCTAGACGACTGGGTCAGAGCATCTCCAAAATGGCAGGTCTTGTGGGGTGTTCCCAGTATGCAGTGGTTAGTACCTACCAAAAGTGGTCCAAGGGAGGACAACTGGTGAATCGTCGACAGGGTCATGGGCGCCCAAGGCTCATTGATGCGCGTGGGGAGCGAAGGCTAGCCCATCTGGTCTGATCCCACAGAAGAGCTACTGGAGCACAAATTGCTGAAAAAGTTAATGCTGGCTATGATAGAAAGATGTCAGAACACAGACAAGCTGCATCGCAGCTTGCTGTGTATGGGGCTGCGTAGCCGCAGACCGGTCAGAGTGCCCATGCTGACCCCTGTCCACCGCCGAATGGTTTTAATGTTATGGCTGATCGGTGTATATACAGTATATATATATAGCCCAATGCATATATATTCTATATATAAAAGCATTGGTCTATATATATTCTGTAAGTGGCAATACAAAAGAAGCTAGAGAAGTGGGCTTGGGACCAGAAAGGTTAAAAATCTTTCTTTGTTTCCATATCTGTCACAGTTGCTGTGTGCATCTTTCTCTCCCCTCACATATCAACACATACAAACACACACACACATACACACAAACAGGGCAGCTCAGTTACTAACTTCATTATACATTATATCTTGCAATGTAAACTCTTTCTATAAAATCATCTAGCTTCTGTCACACACATACTCTAAGTCTCTTCCTCTGCAATCTCCCTTCTCCCGCTTCATATTTTCCTCTTTCACTAATCTCAATGTGCTCTATGCTAAGTAATTGGTTTAGAGAACTGTTTATCCACAACCCACACATTTCCCAACTCATGTGATGCTGAATCCGCTAACCTGTGTGCCTTCAATCACACAGCTATTCCAGAGGAGCAACAATACCTCGGCTGATTTCAGCTCTACTGTCCCCTAGGTAATGGAAAGCTAAAGACGGCTGGCTGCTGGGGCATCGCACAAACAAGGCAGGCTTGGGGGAGAAAAGCTCCTCTGGAAAGCAAGCACATCAGCGCTATTGTTAGCACATTGCGGGAGATTAGCGTTGATGGCTCTATGTGAGCTAGCAGGCTTGGCTGGTGTTCTGTGTCGGATGCTAACTCAGCCCACCTCTGCTGCCACTGCCACCATGTCACAATTAGCCACGATAGCTGTAGACATCCATCTCCGATCACACTAATATCAATACTCTGGAGATCATTACCAATTTGATGAATACTGCACCCCTTTTCACCTCGTAGATTATATACCTTGCCTGGATTCAATATACAAGTCATTGTTCACTGCTCTCATTTCTGTGGATAACAAGCTCACAATACACAAAACTACCCTGGACTCAATCATCAGGACAGAACCAAGTCAGGTCACTGAAATATGAACGGCGTAACAGAACATGAACTGAGCTCTGTAATGTATTTCCCAAGCGCTAGGAAGCAACAATGCAGAGACACACGTAAAAAAGTGATGTTGAAAAGCTGCAATCTGCTGCTTTCCCTAAGAGTGAAAGTCTGATTATATGAGCAGCATGGCCAGAGATAAGCTGTACCAGCAAATGACAGGCATTCTGCCTCTTTCTTTCTCAGTGTATACCTGTTTCCCCACACGCATGCACACACACACACAAGCACGCACACACACACACTCAAGCCCTCTTGTACATACACATATACTCAGACAGATTTTCAGTGTCTCTGACTGATTAAAAAGCATGATTAATTAGCAGACAGATTGCTAAACGGTGGTGAACACGGTTTGATGTGTAGAGGTAAAGAGTAGAGTCTCTATGGAATACAATAACGTCCTCTATGCCCTGCTCTCTCTCTCCCTCATCCTCTTTCTCCATTTATTTCTTTCTCTTTTTCTATATTAAGCTCTTCTGGGTTAATCATTCCTGGAGGACGACAGCACCACAGTGCTGCAAAAGTGACACACAGCTGGGTGCAGTCAGGTTTCCATGCACCCACTTTCAGCGATTACAGGCCCTTAAAAGGATAACCGCAGATCCTGCTGCCGCACTGTCTTCTGAAGAGTTCTAACGGCCTCCCTCTCATTTTCATTGGACCCTATTCACTTGACCTTATTCTTCATTTATCCTTCCATTTGCCTGTCCTTTCATTGTTGGGCCACGAGAGGTTTTCATAATCTTGATCGTATTACATGGCATTCCTTCACCTCTCCTCACATCCCCACACCCTATTTTGCTCTGCTGTGTCATGGGCCCAGTGGGAGGCGAGTGCTGTAATTCATTTGTTTGCATATGGGGATATGTCCAGCACTGATGGATGGCTTTGGCTCCTGCAGTCCCTCAGTTGCTTCAGGTTTACAATAGAATTTGCTTTGGGTCTCTCAGAGGGCCGTATCCTCAAATAGAGGGAGATAAATAAAACATCCCTCCCTCAATTCCCCTACCACCACCACACACAGACGCACAAAAGAACTGTAGACATATGCTTACAAATACACACACATAATCACATGCACCATTGACACATGACTGCTCACAAAAAAATCACAAAATGAAGGCCTTTTTCCAGAGAAAGGACCTTTGAGAATAGCTGTGTACAGTGCAATAACTGTTGAAGCCTTTTAATCTCCTCACATGATTTGAATTAGTGGTAGCCAATGATAGCCTGGTTTGCTCCCCGTTCAAATTAGTCTGCATGGTGATGCTCTTAGTCAATGTGGTTGCAAGCTGTACTGTGATATGACTGCTAACATGGAGTCTCTCTTTCTCTCTCTCTCTCTCTCTCTTTTTTGCTCTCGCTCTCTCTCTCTCACACACACACACACACACACACACACACATACAAACATTCCCAGGATCTCCAGCTGAAGTTAAATGTCTGCCAGCTGAGCATGTCCCTCAGTTAAGCTTTTGTTCATCTCCAGCTGAAGCTCTATAATTTGTCCACCATTTAACTGAGATAAGAGAACCACAAAATGCAAAGTAGTTAGTTATGAAAACATATACTTTGAGGTTTCAACCATCCCAAATTTTCCAATTCATATATTTTGAAAAGAAAGTCAAAAAAAGTCAAGAAAAGTACATTGTTCACTCTTTTTAACATAGAGGCTGATCCCATCTGCCCAGGGATCTGGGTAGGTAGACTGGCTTATGTCATGCTTTTCTGCCTGTTTCTGAATCTGTCAAATGACTGTATGTGTCTGTGTGTGTGTGTCCTCATGTGTCAGTGTGTGTCTGTCAGGCCTTTTCACATCCATGCAGCATATACAAAGAATCCACGACTGGCTTAAGTCACACGTTTAAGTCTCTCTCCTACGTTGCATGAATATAGACTTAGTTATGAAGAGACTGCCGTGTACTGCTCGTAGGCTTTGAGTGCCCCAGCGTCATCTGTAATGGGATATGTGTTCACGTTCGAACTGAAACACGCTCTTTCTCATAAGCAAATCTGAAACAAACCTGTGTGCTCTGTTGTTTTGATCCGTGCTTTTGATGCCAAATTAAATGCACAAGCCCTCGACACGGCACTGCGTCTGTAAAACCGCAGAGGCCGAGACGCCAGTGCCTCTACAGGGTGAATGGCAGGCATGGGGAATGTGCTTCCTCGGTTCATTTGATCTCTCCTCTCTCTCTCTCTGTCTCTCTCTCTCTCTCTCTCCCTCTCCATGGCTCTCTCTCTCACACGATCTGAAAATAGTGTTACAAACCGGAATATTATTTTTTTCCATTTCTTGGTTAGGAGCACCAGTAGTATTGTGGGAGTGTTAGCGCACTTGTTCTATTATTAAATCCTGGTTATGTAAACCACCAAGTGATGACACCAATGAATACTGATTCACTACAATTCAATTGTATAACAGGTCTATGGTGTGTGTGTGTGTGTGCGAGAGAGACGGAGTGCATGTGTGGTTTATTCATTTCCTGTTCATATGAAACAGTTTGTTTAGTGAATGTGAAGTTGACTTGCACCATGTTTTATAACATGCTTGTAGGGTGAAAACAATAAAATTTTGATGATTTTCTTATTTTAACTTTAATTGAAGGATCACACGGTCCTCTATAGGACAAGAAAATTCTACAACCTCTGGGTTGCTGAAACCCTTTCAAAATCAGTTGGATCAACTAAAAAATGCAATTCTTGGTAAAACTAGGTGGTTTCTCTTAGTTCCTGAAGAGTTTACATTTTGGAGATACAAGATTGTCTGCATGAACTTACGTTAAGGCATCGCTGCTGTTGGATGACACTCATCATGTGGCTGTGCACACAGTCAGACTGTAGGCCTTGTTTGTCATTTTGGAGTGTACAGTTTGGTCTACTGTATGTTTTATTTAGCATTAAACTGACACAACTAATTGTCCATTTCTGTTTCTTTGTGCGTGTGGTAGGTATGAATAAACTACCCTACAGTGGAACTAAGTGGGCTTCAAATTCTTTATGATACAAAACAATGTAGAGATGAAGTAGAGAGCTGTTACACTGGGGCTATGAGGCATCTGGCATTCAACCTAGTGAGGGTTTAGTTCAGTGGGTCTCCAATTGTGAGTTTCTTGGCCTTTTTAGGACATGATCCAACTGTGACATGTTAAAATTAATTATCCATTTCTTCTCATTATAGGTAAAATTATGACAATAATCAATTTAATCAAAGACAAATGTTATTCAATAATCAATCCATCACCATTCCAAGCAATCTGAATACAACTGTATTATAGTTACATTCAGTATCCAGTAAAAGTTGTTTGCAAAGTATTGGGATATTCGTTGGTGTGTAGTAGAATCAGTGGCTTTAAATACATTTGCACACACACACACACACTCCACAGAGTTGCTGCCTCGCCTACAAAATATTATAAAATGGAAAAGGAATTATTTGAAGACTAATTTACTTATTTATTTATGATTTAAAAATCCATACAACATGTATTTTGTGAGGTACCTTTTTATCTCTGTCTGTCTGTCATCTCTCACACTGATTGGCTGCTTAACCACATGCTGACTGCTACAGCTGGGGGCGGAGTCGTCAAAGTTGAGATGTTGAGTGGACATGTTTACCTTAGCAACCTTACCGTAGCTTACCTTATCTTTCTTCTCTGTAAATAGGGATGAGTTGGAGGAGAATGGTCACAGTGGCAGACGTATTGTTGTCAGTGATAGCACTGGTAATGCAGTAGGACCAAGAGCAATCAAACTATCAAAACACTGGGAGTCTATGTGGAAGTCTGCCTGACTTGAGCACCCTCACTAGAAGCCACGGCTTTATAAAGCAAGCCCATGTGAGAAGGTTTCATGACTAGTTTCCTGTATAGTCCTATAACATTAGACTGATAGCCTATTTTATCCTCTCATCTCAGTTCTTCTTCAGTTCTTTCCCTCTCTTAATTTCCTTGATGTCAGTGATAGTCTGAAGTACTCCATATTGATGAAGTCAAATCCCAAACCAAATTACATCACTATGACCTCGTTGTGACAGCGCAATCAGGCAGTCAATACTTACGTACTTACCTACTTACGTCATTTATTTAATTGTTCATGAGCAATAGTAACATAATTTGCAATAACCCTGATACACAGGTTTGGATAGACTTGATACTGCACTTCTTCTCCCTGTATCAATACGTATTTAATCGTAGCAGTGAGTGCTAGTGATGGCAAGGCACACTACTGTTTTGGGCTTGTAGTGACTCTCATGGCCAAGGCATTACTACAGATAGTCAACGCTGTCACGGGTTGACCTGATGTCAAACCAAAATTAATAATTTGTTGTAGAATTATACATTGACATGTAACTGTAGACAACGTCAACTAGTTTGGACCCACGCTGTTTTATCCAACAAGAGCTGTTAATCATATGTCCATAACAGCTGCCTCATCCCGCCCCCAGGAAGGCAGTCAACAGCTGAGTCAAGAAGCCACAGAGAGAGACAGGATGAGACTGGAGGTTAGGTGGTTTTGCCTTAAAATTAGAATCCCTAAAATTTGACACTTTTAGAAAAATAATAATTATTGGGTTGTACAGAACATTTGGAAAATAGCATCACTGTACGTTAATTTACGACAAATTCCACCCAAATTTATTCTTTATTTTCACTTTGGCACCTTTTATTGCTCCAAAAATGCTGCATGTTCATCAGTAAAAGTTTTACTTTTAAAACCTGTGACCGGAACTCCTATTTCTTTTATTCTGACTTTGTGTGTTTCCCTGAGGTTAACGATCTTGATCTTCATCTTCGCCTACAGTAGGAAAGTTAGTAAATCAACAACATACCAGGAAATTATTACCATTGTGTTCAGCTTTTGCTGTCTCACTGAGCTTGTTGATAAGTTGTAGTTAACCTATATACCCAGCCTATGTCACCAGGTGGTTAATTTGATTGGTATTGTTTACTATCAGGGCATGTAATTACAACATTGTGGGTTGGTAAGTCTGACATGACAAGTGGAGGTAATAAAGCTACCACCATAAGACGTAGCCACAACATCATCAGTTGCTAAGTCATTAAATTACCAGTCCTGCATGCTCTCTCTCTCTCTCTCTCTCTCTCTCTCTCTCTCTCTGTCTCTCTCTTTCTCTCTCTCACACACACACACACCTTACTCCATCTATCCACATGGGCAGAAGCACAGTCTTAGTGATCATGTTTAATTTGTTTCCCACTGTGTCTCTAGTGTTCTCAGCTGAATTATCAAAGCGGTTTCATCTGCTTTGATACATACAGTATGTATGCTAACCAAGTCAAAAAGAACAGAAGACGACAATGGGAAAAGCAACAATAAAAAGACTCTTAACAACTGTGACCTGCTGCCAGCTATTTACTTCCTCATCCATTGTTATAATAATATTCAATTTCCTTCAAAAGCAGGAGAATATCACTTTTAATGGTATAACCTCTCTCACACACTGTTTTCATAATGTGAATAATTAGAGGCTTTTTGCAGGAATGTGGAGTGTTACAAATGCATTAAGTCTGTGAAGTCTTCATGTGTATGGAAGGGGGATGATTTGGTGTGTAATGTGAAGTGGAGCAGCGGATGTAGGTAGCGGCGGTGTAAGTGTGATATATGAACAGTTACGTGTGATTATAAACAGTCTGGATTTTGTTAAAGTTATACCTATGTGCACGTGTGGCCCTTTGGGTCAAAATGGTGGCTCAAAGCCAGCACACGTGCAGTGGGAGAGCACACAGTGAACTGGACTGTAACAACCAATGACCCGTGTTGAGGGTCTGCTTTGATAATTAAAGTTCATTGCTTTTCCATTGCACTTTTTTTATTTATTGTATAATTTAATTTGGCATGAAAGGGACAAAAAATAAAGTGCACTTTAGAGTCTAATTGATGCCGGTTTCTCCTGAGTCCTGCATCCTCAGCATTCTTCCTCTCCGACCAGTGAAGTTAACAAGGTGGGGGATGGAGTGCAGAGAAAGAATGAGGGGAGAAATGCGAAGGGAAGGACAGAGAAGGGAAGAGAAAGAAAATAAGAAGGAGGTTATTGTGTGAGGGGCGCAAATTTGATTTCCTCTATATCCATTGTTCGCCCATGGCTTTGAGAGGCAGTGAAAGCAGAGCCCATTTTCTGGTTACTGTTGTTCAGGAGATTAGCAGAGGCTGGGCTTGTTTCTATTTGAGGAATAATGAAGAGTATGTCTCTATACAAACCCTACTCTACTCTTGCAGTTGGTCCTCCATTAGTCTCCCTCTTCTCTTTCTCTCTCTCTCTCTCCTGCTCTCTTTCTCTCTAGCCCTATTTATCTCTCCATGGAAATGTGAAAGCATGTGATGGTTCCATCATTCCCCATCCTGTTTTTTTTCAGCTAGCAAAAAAAGGACGGCAAAGAAGATTTGTGTTGCAGCATCGGTCACCTGAATGTGAAAGGACTTGATGTGGAAATGGTAGTGAGTGAACTCCTCACGCTTTTACTGGGTGAGAGTTCTTACAGAGGTGCTATGCTGCCGAGGAACACTTTACTGTAGCAACAATGTCATCTTAATTATGTTCCTGCTGAAAACCTCCTCTGACGCAAGGTCTGGATCCTTCTCTAGATGGGATGAAGCAGAGAGAGAAAGGATTCGTCTCACATTGGTCTCGAAGCACAAGCTCCCTTGCATACTTTCTGCAGCACTTATTTTTAGCATCTTGACTTTTGTTGCTGTGGGGAACCTCCCAAATGACCTGAATGTAAGGATGCATTTGACACCTTTGTTCATTAAGAGAAATAGGGAGCAGAAAGGCAGACTTTCATGGGCTCCCATGACAACCAAGCACGCCCGGAACAGGCCATAGAGCGACAGCTTTACTAAGCTTATGTAGTCTCACATCTCTGCTTCCCAATAATTCACTCTGGTCCTGGTGGAGTAAAGGTGTCAGCCAAGCCATCCACACCGCCAGCTCATCTGAACAGAGGAATGGAATGACGAAAGGAAACACCAGAGGGGATGGGGGAGGACAAGTGGCTCTTTTAATGACTCTGGAGTGTGATGGGAATGCTGTTAATGAGGAGGGCCGGGACAAGAGGCTTTGCTTCCCACGTAGATGCAGGCAAGCCTGGGAGGAGCCTGAAGAACAACTCGTCTCAGTGCGGTACAGCTCAGCAAAGCCATGCAGAGCTCTGCAGACCAGAGTTGTGTGGGATGAATAGAGTCTGACTGTGAGGCAGGCAAACATGGCATTGAGAATGAGCAGCTCTTCCTTTTCTTCTTCTCTGCTCCCTTCTCCCAGAGAGACAGTGGCAGCTCTCTGGTGAAGATCAGAAAGGTGGGAGATGGAAAGTGAGCGGGAGTGGGGGAAAGAGAGGGAAAGAGAGACAGTGGCCCCAGGAGGCTACATCTCCAGTCAGTAATTCCACTGGGGCTCTCCCCACTCCTCTTCCGTTTCCATCTCCAGATGAAAAATAAATAACCTCTTCAGACGGCCTCCCTCTCCTCTGAGAGAGAAAGAGAGCTTACCCGAGAGCAGTGTTCACTTTCCATGAAGTTATCTCTCTCTGTCTCCCCTTCTTTGCACACACTCTCACATACACTCTGTCCATATGTTTAAGTAGCAGATACTTTTGATAACATCAAAATGTTAATCATATACCATATGGAAATATGAAATAGATTTGAACTACTGTTATATCCATAATATACACACACAT
>OOFE01040436.1:0-12394 GCA_900323365.1 Monocentris japonica | reverse complement strand
GAACTGAGAGAGAGAGAGGGGGGGAGGGGGAGAGAGATAGGTATATAGCAGAATTTTTTAAAAAGTCACAATGCACTAATTTATCTACTCATTTGCTCTTCTATAGACTGACATGAAGGTAGAAGGATAGGGCAAGAGAGGAGAAAGATGCACAGCAAGTGGACAGTTAGAGTTGGTGTTTTGACACATATGCAGTTCATGTTTGTGGCACTCCATCCATAAGAGAAAGCGGGAGACTGTGCAAGTCAGACAGGAATCTCACTGCACATGTGTTATACTCCCCAGTTTTGATACTGCCTCCCCAAACCAGGAAAGTCCCTCTGCTGGGACACAAGCTGGACTAGAAGCTAAGATTTTCTTAACCAAGTTGCCACCTCTCTATGCAAAAACAGTGAGTTACTGAAAATGGCTGCTTGTGGGTGGCTGGTATTACATCTACAGTTTCCACCATGGTTCTCAAGGTGCCCTTGAGCAAGTGCACTGAAGATGGTCATCTGACCAAAATGTTCACTGCACTACACCTTGCTCTTTCAGCACTTTGGAATAAAATGCACTTTGCTGAAGAAACCTCCAATCCCTACATTTTGTATACCTTTATACTTTTTTACACCTATTTTTTAGACCTAGGAACCTAAAAAGGCCGATCTTGGCCATAAAATAAGGTTAAGTGAGTTTCATTCTCAGAAGTGCTTCAATGTGGCTTGTCCTGTTTTCAACCATTCATATTATACATGCTGCTCTGGCTCTTGTTAAAACCATCCCTGATGAGCATTTAAAGCTCAAGTACAATTTAGTAACAGTGCGCTGCTAATGCATCCGGTATCATTGTCAGGAAATGGAAGACACCAGCGAAACCTTTCAAAGTTTTAATTATGTATTTGAAGCATCCGTAGCTTACACTCATACCCCTGTGGATTCCATAGTTCCTCCATCCTTTAAATCTACTGCAGGGCACGATGTAATGTTTTTAGTACACTGTAGGGATTAACAGGAACAATGGGACAGAGAGAGAATATATGATGCGTGACAAATGTTACGTGCCAGACTCAAACACATGAAATTTCGGGTACATAGTGGGGTTGGTGTCAATTTGCTTTCAATTAAGTCAATTCAAAATGTGAATAAAATTTTCATTTTACATAATATTCCTAGAACCTTTAATCTTTGAGTCATAGATTAAATATAAGACTCCTACCATGGTATATGTTCTGTACACCATGATATATCCCAATCACAATATCCCAATGAGCATCCAGAGGTTATATTTTCCCCACAGAATCTCAGTTTAGGAATGATATCATAGAATTGGCCTCATCCAGTCAATATTTTAAGATGTATTACTCCTCAACCTAACCCTCTCGGGCTGTTACCACAACCTTGACCATATCTGACATTTGTTTGGCTGGAAATTATCAATATCTGCAAAATAACCCTAGGTGAACTTTAAAGGCAAAATGGATAATGCTGAGATGAGATTTGTTTTTCCTTTTAATCTCAGGTGCAAAGCATATATGTCAGATGAATCTTTATCACACTAGCCTCTCTTTTAAAGTATCTTTTAGCACATCCTATAATTCAGTGTTCAGTTTCAGTGTTAGTTTCTTAACGTAATGCAGCAACAAACATAGTCACTGTCTCACCTTCCTGATTTTATCGATGAAATCAAAAAAGAAATAGCTTTTCAGTGTATTCACTATCTCTTTGTAGGTCTTTGTACCTGGTTTCACTGGTTGTAGCAGGTTTCACAGTGAATTAAATGTCTTCACACTTCACACTCAAAAATGTAGGTACTACTGGTGAATGTTTTGTAGAGGAAGCATGGCCTTTTCAGTAACACTCTGCTTCAGATTCAGATTCACACAGTTACACACATTCACTCATAAATGTTTTCCAGTTCAAACAGTCTTCTACTGTTGGCCAGTGAGCACCTGCAGTGGAGCTGTAGCAAGCCAAGTGCCTTGCTCAAAGGCATGTTGACAAAGGAAGGGAAGTGAACTCTTGTCTTACCAAAGCTTTCCAAGAAAAATAAGCAGCATTCTCAATTGACTGGTGTTATGTGGAATTAATGTGTACTACAAGCACATTGTTATTGAAACAGGTTGTTTTTTTTTTTACCACAGACTGAACTTAATCAGTGGATCAAAAATAAAAAGAAGGTGTCATCATGATGTTTGAATTTTGAAAGTCAGTCTTTTTTGAGGTGTCCTACTTCATCAGGCCCAGCTAAATATAGTGGGACAGCATCTTTTTCATAAAGTGGGACATTGTTTTTGCATTGGAACATCCAAATTCCAATCCATTGAATTATCCAATTTCCACAATTAGGGGACCACCTGTACTTATGCCAGGCAAGCTCTGGTTCTTGCAGTACCATTATTTTAAATTGGGTCTGAACCTTTAGCCCATCTTTATCAAGATTAGCTAAAGTGATAGAGTCCTGATATACATGGACGCGATTTGGGTATAGGAGTTTGCCTAAGTGAGTCCAAATTTGATCTTGTACACACACAAATTGCCTTTCTATTAGCCATATCCAAAAACTTAATATTAGGGCAGCATTCAGAACCATTATTCCCTTTAAGCCATGTGTGTTAGAAACATTTTAACACCTTAATATAGTTTATTCTTGTGTATTAATTCATATATATATCAATATTTAATATATAAAAACTAAAAGTGCATTAAATTGTAGCTGGGGTGGCCTACAATTAGGCCTTGATTTATAGTATTTAAATATAGTATAGAAGGGTGTCCCACTTAATCTAACCTGCTGTCCCACAGAAATGAAAAGGGCCTCACTAAGATTTAAGATATATATGTGTGCAAACGCAGCTGTGCAGTTTTTCAGTTTTATCTTGATTTAACTACCCATAATTCTTATCTCCCAGGTATTTTGTGTAATCTTCCTTAAAGTGGATTTGTCCATAGAGACCGAGAAACAAGAAAAATCACTTAGGTGGCATGCGCCCTGCTTGCAAGCACATACTGGCTGTGCTCAGTGCTATCTTGGCATTAAAGGCCGGAGTTATTTTAGACCTGCAATACATTGGTGATAACAATGGAGCAACATGTACTCTTAAGCATAGCAGAGTTGAATTCAATGGGCCAGCGCTGACAGTGCCCCTGCAAAAAGTATGGATTAATAGTAGAGCAGTAGTTTTCTTGTCTCAAACTAGAAAAAGAAACATTTGCACAAGACTGGTTTTACACAGGGGACAACTGTGGAACTAAAATCCCCCATGAGCAGGTATTACTAATTACTATGGGGGATTAGATGGACACGTAACATGCACTTCTTAGCACTGTGGAGATTATTCAGTCTGCCCAAAGTACACATAGGCCCCCCAAAAGTGTAGCTTATTAGGGATTTCATATGGTCCAATAGTAGTGATTTAAATTGCATAGTACGGTGGAAGTAGATATTAGGGGATGTCAGTATATAGCCAGACGCATTAAATTGGTTTCTGTGCTGTGTCCTGAGGTAAACGGAGACATGATGCAGGCCACCGCCTTAGTAACAACATGTTACCCTGTGAAAATTGGTTTAAATCCCTCCAGTAAACATAGAACTATTGCCAAGATTTGACGAATACTAACAAGGGCAGACACAGAAATTTTAGTACGTGCCTTTGTATCATCAAGAATTGATTATTGCAATGTCCTCTTTTCGGGCTTACCTAATGGACGCATTAAAAATCTCCAACTGGTTCAGAATGCTGCTGCCAGAATCCTGACCAAAACTAGGAAATACGACCACATAATGCCTATCCTCTCCTGGCTCCCAATTCAGGCCAGATGTGACTTCAAGGTGCTTCTACTTACATATAAATCATTACATGGGATGGCACCGTCCTACTTATCAGATCTGATTAAACCATATAAACTGCCACACGCCCCCAGGACGCTGGCTACCTGGCTATCCCAGCAGTCAAAAAGAAAACTGCAGGTAACAAAGCCTTTTCTTACCGGTCTGCCCATCTCTGGAACAGTCTGCCTGCCTCAATCAGAAATTCAGGCTCTATTGAAGTCTTTAAGGTTAAAAACTTATTTATTCTCTTTATCATTTGACCAAACAGCCTTGTGCATTCAGGGAGTGGCTCCTGTCCATTGACGCCAGTCGTGTTTGTCTGTGTGAGTGAGAGTACATGAATGAATCTGCTTGCGTGTATGGGTGTGTGTGGGTGTGTTTTCTATCTGTTTCCAGGCTGCAATAAACTATTATGTCTATTCTGTATACTCTGCTTGCCCAAACTCGGCATCAATTGCACACCCAATCGTCCTGGTAGGGGGATCCCTCTCTGAGTAGCCCCCCCCAAGGTTTCTTCCATTTTGTTCCTAAAAAAGGTTTTGTGGTTTTTCCTTGTTCTCCGTGAGGGTCCGAGGTTGGGGGGTGTCGTGTACCACAATTTATTGTTTTCACACTTTGGGCATGGTAAAGCCCTTTGAGACTGTAAATGTGATTAAGGGCTGTACAAATAAATGTGATTTGATTTGATTTCTTTTTCACCACTTACTCCATTTCCAGATTTGTACTTTTTAAAGAATGTCAAAAGGATTCCAATAATGGGTCACTCAAAACAGTGCAGTTGTAAGTAAAAGTGGGCTAACTAGCAAAACAGTTAGCTAGCTAAAGTGAAGTAGAACTCGTGACATGGTTGCAGAGATCAAAGGAAATTAACAAGGTGATAACTTGATTAAGGTGTGTGTCTGTTGAACTGTAAATGACTGTGAACAGGCTCAGCTAATTAGTGATATTGAGACTGATAGTGATACATTGCAAGGATTTTCAGTGGATAACCAGGAGCCTGAGAGGAAAATGGCTGGGGTTATTGGTAACCTTTTGACCTTTTGATGAGAATGTGGAGAAATGTAGCTCATACACTGAACATTTTCATTACTTCAGTGAAGCAAATGGAATTGCTGATCACAGGACAGTACCTACATTTTTGAGTGTGTGTGAAGTGTGAAGACATTTAATCTACTGTGAAACCTGCTACAACCAGTGAAACCAGGTACAAAGACCTACAAAAAGATAGTGAATACACTGAAAAGCTATTTCTCATCCAAATCTCTTTTTTGATTTCATCGATAAAATCAGGAAGAAGGTGAGACAGTGTTTGTTGCTGCATAAAGTTAAGAAACTAGCACTGTATCCTGGCAGGAATGGATGAGAGACAGACCCGGTGGTGATGGGTCAGAAGGAGTTGCAGTCTTTCTTTTCAGAAATTGGCCCCATATTGGCTTAGGGGTGTCACTTTTCTCACTGTTCTTGTTAAATTAATGTTAGCTTGTTTGTATCATTGCAAAGTGTCGTTACAAACTGCGTCACTGGTAATGCCAACAGAAAAAAACTGCAAGCGACCTACTGACGTTGATGTGATTGACGTGCCAACATTAGTGTTCTTTCTGAGTTTTCAATTAAACAATCTGAATTTTAATGGCATTTATAAATTTTTGTGAATGGGATTTGTTCATTTAATTATTTTTTTATTCATTTGAACGTTTCAAAAAACAAAAGTTTAAAGGATTATGCACGGCACACCTGACCTCACCTGACGGCACACCGGTGTGGGAAATGCTGATCTATACAACTTGTATGCAATCCTGCAGAGGCTGAACTGTTGACTCACAGTTCGCAAAGAAAAGTGTGAATGCAAAGTTGGGCATTGTTACGAGTCTCTGCCCGTTACCAAGCCAGAGACACACACTGTGGACATCTTCTATTTCAAACAGGTAGCAGATGCCCTTGTTACTGCTATTCAGATGAGGAAAGCCACACGCACTGACCCTGTTTTGTCTACTGTGATGGACGTCATTGCAAGACAGTCAGCGATGACCCCAACCACACCTCACGCACATGATGAGACAGACCAGTAGACCAGTAGCATTGCACTCAATCCGACAGAGCCTCCCATGTGAAAACGAAAGTGAAACGTAAATTTCTACAATTTGCTCCAAACTCGCTGCGTTAGTAACAGTGTTTGTAAAAAGTAGATAGTGTTAAACCGCCCAACACACTCTTAGAAAGTGAGTGAAGTGCAAAGACTGGCATATTGCTTCTATTCACCATTGGATTCCACTGGACACACCGCTCTCACTGTGGGTAAGGACAAGCAAGTAATTAATCTATAACCCACGACAAGCCGTGATATATTTAACTCCCCCCCCTACCTTGGCTTGTCACAGCTGACATTTCACAGTTTTATTATCCTCCTTATTAACCTTGTAGAATCACCACACTGCTGACATTTTTTCCTCCTGCCAGAAAGTTGCATGTTGCACAACGCGCATGAAATCAAAGTTCAAATCAAAGTTTATTTGTCACGTGTGGTCATCATACAACGTACAGTGACATTAAATACATGACATTAAAGTGTTGGTATATCGGTGCACCTCTACTTTTGATGCACACAGTGAGTGGCCAGAAGTTGCTATCATGAGATCCACCACCGCAGTGATTACCATTGAGAAGTTAGGTGAGATGTTCAGCTGTTTTGGTTCTCAAAGTGGGTTCTGCTACTGTTATCGCATAGACTGATCCTGTACAGTCCAGACTGCTGAGGACGACATCTGGAAGAAACACACAGATCAGCTTCATCCATTGAGCATGCCAGAGTGGATTATCCTGAAGTGCCTTTGGTTGTCATATGCACACATCAGCCATTGGCAGCAAGGAGCTCACCTACTCAGGAAACCGGGGCAGGATCACCGGATATGTAAGGATGTCAGTTTCCTGAAGTGTGACCCTTTTTCCAAAGACAAAGCAGACTGTGAATACTGTTTAAATTCACCTGGCGTGACCTTGCGCCATGAAACCTGGGAGGGGATATTGATGTTTTAAGCCAACTAGGCTTAATTGATTTCCCCCCTTGACTTTGATCTCTGAGTTTCCTTGTCCTTATCAATTCTCCTTCCTGCATTATCACAGCCTTCATCTTCTCTCTCTCTGTCACCTCCACGACTGTAAATTAATTCTGTTTCTCTTGTTCCTTTTAATCAAAGGGCCATCACGCATCATGCCGGGTCATCATTAAAGGTCAGGGGAGCCAGCAGGTGAGAAGACGTAGAAGCAACTGACCTGGAGCTAAATAGGCCAGCTTGTAATTACAATTTTCCCATTCCGGCTGGTCTAATGTAGAAATTCAATCGTGATGATGTATCCTGCTGTGGAAATGGTTTCAAGGAGAGTGTTGGGATTTCAACTTGGTGGCAATGTCTTTTGAGACTGTTGTGTGATATGACACATTCTCCTTTGTGTACAGTCTGAAAAATATGTGTCACTTGCAACACATTCATGTGTGCAGTTTGGGACAACACATATTTGCGTTACCTTCCAACAGGACATATGTTAATAATCACGTGTCTCTCTGTGTCTTGATATTAACAGATGTTGTATTGAAAAGCAACACAAACGTGTATTGTCCCAAGCCAGACTAACATACAGTATGTGTCGAAAGTGACATGTTGTTTCTTAGTGAGTAATAGTGATGGTGAGAGTATTGTCAACAATGGTACTCTACACTTTAAGAAGGTAGCCAAATGGAATCTGTGAACTTACAATTTTGATCAATTACATAAAAGTCACATTTATTTATAAAGCACCTTTTCCAGAAACGAAATGGCCACAGGACATGAACACAGATTAAAAAAGAACAAACACATCACATACTTTAATATATGAGGCCAATAGTACACATTTTCATAACCACAGAGTATGGAGTGTTTGTTCACCTGCAGTTGCTGGAAGCGAATGGACAAAAGGGATTTGTAAATCTGGAGAACTTCCTCCATAGATGTCTTTTCAATCAGCAAACACAACAGGAGCTGTTATCCCTCTTCTGAGAGTGCCTTTGTTGGTAGCCCCGATTACCTCTTTGTTGACTTTTTGAGAGCCCCTGGAATCAACAACACTGTTGTGGGATCGAACAGAAATGATAAGAGCGACAGTTTTGAAGTTGCATTTCAGCCTTCAAAGAGTGGCTAGAGAATTTTTGCCGACATTTCTAAACATTCACAATTAATGATTTCCGTTGTTTTCACTGTACACAAACTGGACAAAACTATAATATTAGATAGGTATTTTTAATCAGTGACATCAACATTTATATCCAGAAACATTCCCAATGAATGACTTCCATTGTTGGTACCTCATGCAAACACATCACATTTCCAATACAAATATTACACTGGTATATCTGAATCAGTTATTTATTTTGCAATCTACTTCTTGTTATGCTCTTGCTTTGGCTTGTCTCCTGTATTCCCTGTTTTGATGTTTGGATACCCTTCAACATGGTGTCCCAAAATGGTATTGATTTATTTCTTAAAGCTGAGGGCATTTGGGATGTCACATTTTGACATTTAAACCGATTAACTACGAGGGATTTGAGGGATCTGAGAATTCAAGAAGTAATTCAAGAACATGCCCCCCACCACCCGTGTTTGTGGCGAAGAAACAAGTCAATATCAGAGTTCTGTCTATTACCTGACAGTTGACCATGGGCAAAAAGATGGCATTTTCCTGGACTTTTTTTTGTACTGCAGAGGCTTTGTGATTGCATCACAAATCTTCCAGAAACCAGTCTGCCACCATCACAGAGGTTTATTGGAGCATTGGCTAATCGTGGCTTAATAGTTAAGAACTGGACTAGAAAAAGCGATACGCCTGAAAAAGATAGTTGTCGTGTGGGTGCAGGTCCATTCAGTAATGTTATAAGTGAAAGTGACTAGCCTGATAGAGTGATTTCTATTTACTGTGGCACAGTAAACTGCCTTTAACCCTGATCCTCTGAGTTAGCTTCAAGAGTCAGCTCAGTTAACTCAGTTAACTAGCTAGCTATTGGCAGTTATCTAGCTAACTTGTCATCAGGCAATTATAACAACCAATGTAAATGTTAACAAATGACTACTAACCACTACTAGCACCAGCATGTACTAGCTCTATTAGCTAGTGTGCAATTCAGATCTATTACAACAAGACTGTGATGGCTAACCAGATACTATGGTTAACTAGCTAACACACCAACATTATCTAATCCCAAAATAAGCCAGATGTATCAGTGAAACAACACAGAAATGAACTGAATTCTGTTGAGACGGCCAAGTCGTACGTTTTAAAATGCAATCAGCTGTTCCCAGCTACATTACCGAACAGCTGAGGACCTCCAATATGGCCGCCAGCGTTGCATCACCTGAAAGCCCTCTGTAGATGTTTGGGTGCTTGCATTGTGAAAATGATAGTAATGCTGTCTTCAAATTGCTCCTTCAAAGCTCCTGCTGAGATCAGAAGTTGCAAGTACAACTGCTTTTGGTCAGAAATAATCAAAAAATTTTATTGTTATTATAAAATGTTACTCCATTGCAAAAGTATTTTTTGGTGGCTGATGATTTACTTTAGGAATCAAGTGGCACAGTGCTACTTTGCTGTACTTTACACCTGTGCTATTCAACTGATATAATGAGCCCATACATTGTGGAAAGAGATGACAAAGACTATCACTAGAGCAGAGAATCTGAGAGTATATGTCAGACTCTTGGAAGATGTAATCACATTATTGTTATTTATTTACTTTAAATTATGGATTTTGGTGCTGTAGATACTCTATCTTAATAAAGTAACGTTCGCAACGGTGCAGTGACAGGAAATTAGATGTTCAGCCGTGTTCTATAAATGGTTTTTCATACAGTAGATGACCACAGAACAGGACGGATCAAACTACTAGATGATAATTAGGGACTACATAAGATTATGTTTTTCACAGAATATGCAAAAAGACCAAAAGATTAAAATGGAACCCCATTTTTTTCAAAATCTCAAATTACGGTTTTTGCCTGGAAAATGTCAAATACAGTCAGAAATTGCAGGCTTTGTTACATTGTCACAGCCTTCCCCAGTGCCTTTGATGGACTGTAGGCTTGTAGGTTAATAAATATAGGGGCATTTTGTTATATGAGTATTACTTTGGACCCCAAAAGCAATTCCTTTGATGATGTTTGTTTTGTTTTGTTAGGGCTTTTTGGACGTGCCGCTGAATTAAATGTACTAAATTTCACATTACCTTAACAATTCCCACAATCTATTGAAACGTCTAAGATCTGTTTGCAGAATGATTAGTTAAACGCCCCCCTTGGATTCCAGAGAGCAGATTGCAGAACAGCTGTTTCCAGTGAATTGAGTGTAAACATTCAAGAGGTCTGTCAGAGAAAAATGATTGATCCAATCTTTGTCTACTTTGCAATCCCACTCAAGCGCTATTGATAATAACAATCTAGAGACTGCCAGAAAATGAAAGCATCTCCAGCACATGGTTTTAATGACAATTACATTTTACCCATCAATGCATAATACAGAGTAACAGGAGAGATGGGATCAGAGGATGCAACATGTGATGCACATTGTGAGCCAGATTCAAACTCATGGTGTCAAGAGCACTGTACTTCTCAGAGGTCACTTCATCACTTCAATCAAACAGTGTGGCCAGTACTGTGATGCATTTTGCCTTAGATTTGATAAAGTTTGAGTTTCTGAGTTTGACCTTGATATCAAATCAGAGAGCCTAAGAGCCTAAACTGACCTACTAAACTATTTAAACTGCAGAAACTGGCAGCCCTTCAGTAACAGTTGCAGCCAGTCAATCTGTCAGATACAGTGCTGTAGTTGCTCTTTCTTGTACAGTCCATTAAGCAGGCTTCTATCCACAGTAAAGACTCTTCAACAGCAGGTATGTTTTTTTTTTTTTATCATCTCTACTGTCCAGTTCTCCCTTTTGCTTTTTTCCCTTCCCTTGAACTTCCTCTCCTACTGTCTCTTTCTCTCTCTCTCTCTCTCTCTCTTTCTCTTTATCCCCAGGGGATCTCCACAACTCTACACTTCACTACTATTTTTCTGTCGCCTTTCACTACACAGTTGATGTGTTGCGGGTGTACAACAGAGTGGACTGTCTCCTTTTTTAATTAAATAACATAAAATGAAATTAATCATACCACGGCTACAACTATCCACGCAAACAACCTTTTTCCTCAACTGTGGGAAGAGTTAGAGGCTGATAAGCATTCTCATTCAGACTCGGGAGGTTGAGTAATCTGTGTATAATTATTTGCAAAAAGACAGGGAACGGCAGTAATTGGCACCTGATCTTCCTTTCTTTCCCTCCTCCGACAGAGCTGAATTTGAATAATCGTGACAGTAGGGGCGCACACGGAGAGATAAGTGCTTCTTGAGGAGTTTAGTATAAAAGGCGTTACGAAGACTGGAGATATGGGTGAAAAAGACACACACAGTGACTTGCATGTACACGCAGATTCAGGCACTGATGGATACATACACACTCTCCTTAGCCTTTATTTTTATTTCATTTCCTAGCACTTCTCTTTTGCATGGGAATACTATAATACTATAATATGAGCCTTACACTCTTTATGACTGGTAATTCATGGTGCATTTATGACTACTGGGTAATAGGAATTTTCTTTCTTCAAATGAAAAAATGAGCTCTTGAAAGGCAAGCAACAGAAAAAAATGCAGTGAAAGAGACCAAAAAAGCAAGAAAGATTGAGTGCAAAGGTTAAGTATCATTTCCATCCATCAAATCAAATTTCAAAACACATTTATTTGTATAGCCCTTAATCACCGTTACAGTCTCTAAGGGCTTCACAGTGCCCAACATGTGAAACAATAAATGATTAGTAAACGACATCCCCCCAGCCTTGGACCCTCAACAGAGGACAAGGAAAAACAAAAAAACAACCTTTTAGGGAAAAATTTGGAAGGAACCTCAGGAGGAACTACTCAGAGAGGGATCCCCCTACCAGGACGGTTGGGCGTACAATAGATGCTGAGTTTGGGCAAGCAGCGTATACACAAAGCATAAAAGTTTATTATGGTGGGACATCCAGATTTGATGTGGGGCATCACAGCAAAGGGCAATGCCATAATAAGACTAGGGGACCACGCAGGCGCCAACACTGCCCAGATAGGAGAACGCAAACGCCCGCTCCGTCAGCATCATCCTAGGAGTGGGTCCATGCAGACGCCAACTCTGCCGAGCTGCAGCCTGGAAACAGATAGGAGACACAACCACACATGCCCATACACGCACTCTCACTCACACAGACAAACATGACCAGTGTCAGTGGACAGGAACAGGTAGACTGGGAGAATAGGACATGTAGGCAGGATGCTAGTATCCATCGGCAGGACCATGAGATAGGGTGAGCTAACTGGTCTAGCCTTACTCTGAGAAGAGACTGAGCCACTCCCTCAAGGCTGGTCAAATGATAAAGAGAATAAATGGGTTTTTAGCCTTGACTTAAAGACTTCAATAGAGCCTGCCTCTCTGATTGAGGCAGGCAGACTGTTCCAGAGATAGGGAGCCTGGGAAGAAAAGGCTCTGTT
>OOFE01040434.1:4973-15965 GCA_900323365.1 Monocentris japonica | reverse complement strand
TACTGACACAAGGAGAAATCATACTTTCCAAGGTTTAACTTTCTATATGACCTGATTTCACCTAGATAAAGGTCCATCTGGACATATAGCATTTTGCTGCCAACCTATTCAAACGCATCATAAGTCAAGTCAAGTCAAATTTATTTATAGAGCACTTTAAAACAAGTTTGCACAAAAGTGCTTAACAGAGCAGGCGAGATTAAAAGACTGAAAAAAACACACATTTATAAAAACAGACGCCCTGAAGTTCAAGCAGAAGCATAAAATCAGACACAGTTGTATGTGTCTGATTTGTGTCTGATGTGTCTGTATGTATGTTGTGACTTAAAGGCTACTACTGATTCGGCAGATCTGATGCTTTGAGGAAGGCTGTTTTGGGGCAGCCACAGCAAAAGCACGATCACATCTAGTTTCACATACTTTTCAAAAAAAGGAATTCATTTAATATTAATTGTAAGGTTAAATGTACTTGATCAAGTTCACCGATTTTAAGAAGAAGAAAGACAGTTGATAAATCAACTTTATTTGGCACTAACACATGTATGCATGCAGTGAATTTGACTAGATATACACACATCACCCCACACACATGCACTTTTCCAGGTCAGAGGACAGCGCAGGTGTCAGCTACTGGACAGCGCGCCTGGAGCAGTTGGGGGTTAGGTGCCTTGCTCAAGGGCACTTCAGCAGTGTTGGTGGGCACCGCAGCTGTGGCACCAGTCATTTTTCAATCACCAGCTCACAGCTGGAATACACCCTCCTGGCGGTGCCGGGGATTGAACCAGCGACCCTCTGGTGATGGGCCGGTCTCTCTAGCCGCTAAGCCAACCGGCTACTTCAGGCAATTATGTGGTAAAATGTTACCATGTTCCATGTTTGTTACAATGTTACAATGTTCCATGTTTTTGTCTGTCTTCCAATCCTCGGGACCTACTCTTATCACTTTGGAGATGTAAAACAAATAAAGTGTGTGCACTGCCTTATCATCTATCAAGACCCTTGTTGAGGTTGTGATGGACCTGTGGGCCTTGATATAAAGTACTTATCAAGTGCTGAGGCAGTGGAGGACATGCTGTGAGTCCTGATGGGGTCAGTGACAGAGCCTCTGACAGAGGTAAGGTCAGAGCCTATTGATTTTTAACTCCGTTCAATGAGGTAGTGGATACTCAGCACAAAGGATACCACTAAAGAGCCAGTGTAAAAGAAATATGGCCTCAGTTCAGTAATAATGGCTGATATGTTCATTTCATGCATGTGTGCTATAATGAAAAAGTAATACAGCAGATCTCTATATGATGGGCTCTATATGATGCTTTCATCTATTCTCTCTCAGATCAGCAATCACCTTGAAGAACAAAGGCAGGAGAAACGGGGGGCTACCTTCCCAGTATTTTGGTCATACAGCGGAGCAGGCAGTCTATGGCCTTTGTACGTTCCACAGCATAGGTGGGAGGGAAAGTGGAGCATGGGGTCTTTAATGTGCAGGGTGGAATTATATATCCTTTTAATCATGTTCCCCCACCCAGCAGCATTTAAGACTGAGAGTGACAGAGAGCCAACGCAAAGCTAATTCTGCTGCTGTCACATCCGATCGTCACTTACCTCGCAAATGAGCAGCAGTAATGACACCCGCCTCATGGCCCACGCTCATACACATTTGCAGGGGTAATGTTTGATAGAAATCAATCCACAGTAATATGGCGGATGGGGAGCACTGAGGCGATTTTCTAGGCAAGGGTTTTGTCTATGGTGAGGGTTCAGTCTCTGAAGAGGTCCCATTTGGTTTCCAAACCAGTTAGCTCTCAAATGCCTAACCTAAATCTTCAGGCCTTTGTAACTTATGACCCTGAAATGCACAATTATGGTGTTCATCACCACTTGTGAAATTAGTTATTAAATGACTTATGGATCATATAACCATCTCAGCTGGATGCAATTCAGATTCTATCCAGAGATATATAGTTCTCATGATATACTTGTTATCTTGTTATCAAAGTTACACTGTGAATGGGATACAAGTCCCTATAAGAATATAACTGGATTATAGGATATAAAAAATACCATAAAGCACAATAAGTTCACTATATACTCATTATTGAGTACCACAGACATACTGTAAGCCCCTGTTGGAGAATTATAGCAATATTAAAGTGATTTTTTGTTAGGGGCTTGGATGAAGCAGGAGACAAGGGAGTTGCAAAAATAAATAATTATGAGACAAAATAAAAGCGTAGATGGCTCTCGAGACTGCTATCAGTTAAAGTGGCTTAATTTCAGGACTGTTTTTCAGCTGGGAAAACTGAGGCTGAACTTTGTTATCCTGTTCTCCAAAATCAAAAATTACTATTCTCCTGTGCTGAGCTTCTTATTGTTTCTAAGAGCATAATGGTGCGGTGATGTCATGACCTAGACCACTTATGTCACCCATGCATCATGTCAAGGGTATGGCTTACTACATAATGCAACACTGATGAGGTGATCACTCACACAGCAACAATAAGATCTATCTCAGTTTAATTACCTGCGCTAATGTTACAAGTCTAGTAGGTAAACCAACATTCCCAAACATACATGGGTGACATCAATTATTCTGACAATAACCTAATAAAATGATGAATGATTAGACTATTCCAACTGGAAGCAGACATTTTCTATGGCACTATATATGTGGGGACATGTTCACAGCCACTAACAACACCATGAATTATACATTTCTCCCACGACAGAACATATTATGGGATCTGAGAGGCAATATGAGCAAATCTCCCTTTTTATTCATGCCAGTCCTGTTTAATGAATCACTGGGAGATTGCTCTCACTGTTGCCATTAATCAGAGCTTCTCTACTGCTGATTGAAGAGGGTAATATGAACAGGAATACCAATGAGTGGAGGAATGCGGAAGGGCTAAAAAATGGCAGAATAATCCAGAGAGCCAAGTGCTGCGCACGGTCTAAACACAACCCTTGTCCCATGTTTACTAGGTGTGAAGTCCATTACAATTTGATAATGATCATTGATGATATAGAATGACTTCATCAAACCACTGTGCACCACTAGGGAGAGTGACAATTAGATTTTAGACTGCTTTTGAAAAACTATTTGCCACTTTCACATTGGTACTTTGGGAGCTGCTTGATGCAATGTTAGGTCCCAAACACAAATCTGTTTTATTGATTGAAGAGAACTCTAAATTGGACTGTTCATTTGCTTGAGGGAGCATTTTGTTCATAAATTTAAACCGTAAAATTGTCCACATGCAGTTAATGCTCCTGGCATAAAGGTAAGTTAGAAAGCATTTGAGTTTGTGAGACATTATTTCCTTTTGTTTTTCTCACATAATGTCACGCTGAAGCCCTTACAGGAAACGCAAGTCCCTACTGTGGTGAGTGGATTGTGGAGTAATGGGAGCAGGTTGCATCAGCCCTGCTATCAGAGGCCAGTGATCATGTTTAATAAAACATCATGTCAAGAGTAGAGCAGTGAAAGCAGTAAAATACAGGCTTACCAAGACCACAACCAAAAGATCTGCTCCACATTACAACTGCAGGATGGTTGCACTATGCTACAACTCAATTTAATTACCAGATTGATGGACCATGATGAATTGACTGGAAGAAAATGTATGGGTTATACAACTATATATTTTCACAGACCTGGTAGCCCTAAATCCAGTATCAATTCTTTATCCAAAGACACACACACACATGCATATACAAACACACACAATTCCTCAGTGACTGTCCACACACACCTCCCAGTCTGGAGTACAGCATGGCCATCACACACAGCATTCCATCATACTGTCACTCACATGTGCTGCTCTTTCTCATTATTGCATCCTCCCTATTGTTTCTGCTTTACCTCCCCTTCAGCCAAACCCTTTTTTTCTTTTCCTCCCATTATTCCCACTTCCTTTCTTCCCACCCTACAGACTATTCCTCCGTGCCAACAAAAATGAAGAAAATTCCTGAAGAGATGGGTGGGGGTAGGGAGGTGGGGTGACATGTTTTTACAAGGATTTGATGTCCATGGTGCTTCAGACAGCATGTTCACAGTGTAAAAAGGCGATTTTCCATACACCTCATATGACTGAAACCGAGAAATGATTTTCACATATATACACAGAGTGTCAGCATTAGACAGCAGATATCATTTTTTCACCTCTCCCTGAACCTGTGAAAGTGGAATGATACAAAATACCATTGTTGTATTTCAGTGACTGTATTTCTATGGGAGCTCTTTATGTTTGGGCAGAGGTAGTATGCTGTAGTCTCTGCAGATTGTTTCCCCTCTGCCGCTTTCGGAGGGGGTACATGACAAACCATGTCAGGCTGGTGATGCAAAGAGGATAATTACGATTCACGAAACCCAGTTTGTCCTCAAAAGCAAATCACTTCCCTGGTGCTAAGGGGCTACCGAGGCTCAGATCATTTTACATATCAGCACCTAGCAACTGGCAGATGGAGTGAACTTACTGCTGGCTGCCAAAGCTGATAGGACACTGCAGGACTGCAAAATGAGCTGTGATGATTCCCCTGCTGAGGCCAACAAGAGAGGCATACCTCATTAAGATGCATAGCATCCTCAAATGCCCGGCCACACTTTACAGCAAGTTGCCCCTTGCAAAAATGTTCACAGTGCCATTGAAAATAGTTGCCAATAGCAAAGCAAACAAAGGCCAGTTTGGTGTCCATAAAAATGAATTTAGAAATTATTATTATATAGAAATATGAACTCAATTATTGTATAATAACCAATTTATCAAATACTATTTTTACATTTTGATATATTGGTAAATACAATGTTATTGCATGGGAAACATCAAAGTTGTCTTTGACACATATTAAGGAGGGTTAAGTCTTTAAAGCAGCTAACAACATGCAACTATTGATACCTGCATGTAAGAGTATGGCAGCCAAAAAACACAGGGTGACTTCATGAATCCATTCCATATCCATTCTCTCTTTATAATACCACAACACAACTCTCTGCAAGGAGCTAGACCATTAAAACTGCACCTGTTGTGAGGGCATGAACATGTGTTCCTCATAACCATCCATCATAAACCTGACCACAAAACACTTTTGTTGAACATGTGAAAAGAGGCATATTCTCATTACAAAATTCCTTCCTCTCCCAGAGAAAAATACAGTACTTATCTATTTTCATGTGGTATGTATGGGGTCCATGGAGGCCCTTTGCACAGCCCCCACCACCTGATGCTAGGGGGCCAATGCTGAGACTGCAGCTACTTTGCAGTGCGTCTCCCAACATATCATCTTGCATCATACTATCCCCGACTGTTCACTCTGCAGTTCAAAATCATACAACTCTGCCTCTCATGTTCGATAAACATTCGTTTATCTCTCGTCTCTATCCTGGCCCTTTTATCGCCCACTACATCACCAGCCCATCTCCTTCATCCTCTTCTCAGTTTATTTCTTCCCATCATTTTCTCAGCCGTATCCTGTGCAACGCATCAGTCTGCTAATTATCCTACTGATGCCATCCTCCTTTCCTGTTAAATAAATAGTACACTATAGGATGACAGTGTGGAGGGAAAGTGATTTTAGTGGTCCAATAACTAAAACAAAGGCAAAGGAAGAACAGATAGGAGGAAGGAGAATGAGAGACAATGGAAACGGGGACCGTAGGGAGAGGGAGGCCGAGAAGCAGAGAGAGAGAGAGAGACAAGAAGACAAAGACAGAGAAGCAAAGACTCATGGGACGACCAGACAGGGCTGCTTGGAGGGGCTTAATTTCCCAACACCATCTGTTACCAGTCCCTGGGTTGAAAGCTCCACTTATGTCAAACCTCCCACAACCAAACCAGCAGAGCACTGCAGAGCCGAGAGACCCCACTGCGTTTTCCTGTCTGTCCCCACACTTATTCTCTCCCTACAACCTTGCAAGTGGTTCACACAGTCACCCACCCACTCACATCCTCTACAGAGGCGCTAACCCACACTTTAGCTGTACAGGCTGAGATAAATGAATGTGCCTGCTATTTTCTGGGTCATAGTGGCTTCAAGTTTGTTGAGAAAAAAAAACAGTGTAGCTACATGGGCATCAAAGTGTTGGATTTACCTATGCTGTACAGGAAAATAATGTTTTTTAATATACTCACCTCTCACTGTTCAGTTAATAAATGGGGTTTAGATAACAATTCTTAGGACTTCTGCTGTGTTGGAGTCCAAATAATCTTGATTTACTGTCAGTGTTTAATCTTGGCCGGCTGGCATCGATTGAAGAAGAGCCCACAGGGGATGCTGGATATATATAGTATCTACTGGGAAAGAAGAGCCCACGACTCAAAATGTGTCAATGGAAAGGCCTCCAAGCTACTGTTTTTCCTTTTTCTTAGTGGTGCGGGCATTAAGGACTCTCTCGTGGAGGGTTGTCTGGCCTATATTCAAGAGTTTGTAAAGGTATGAAAATATGTCAAATCCCAGGGTTCAAGACACAAAATATAACATTGTGCCTGAGTGCAGTCCCAAAGATACTTGTCTTGTAGTGAGTCGGTCAAACTAGTTGTTGCTCTCTAGATAATGCTCTTGGGGCATGTTACCTGCATGAAATGTGAAGGTCAGTGGTGGTTTCAAATCATCCCTCCTCACTTTCCAGTGACTAAGTGCCTATCAGAGCTGGTATTTTTCTTGTTGCATGCTAGTTATTGAATAAATGTTCCTTAAAGTGGATAGTGCACCTTACATTAACATTTCAACGTTAACCTGTTTGATTTCTTCCCTTCCCCTGGCTTTGTACTACAGAAATGCTGAACTTAGTGAGAGCAGACTTATGGTTGCAGCTGCATCTGATATCCGTAAAGGAATGAGAAAGGGGGGGGGGTTACCCTGAGGACAGACCATTCCCTGGCATTTTAATCACTTCATTTACACACTCACTCAGGGTATTTCTATGCAAATTATGTGAAAAGGTCACATATCTTCTGTTCTGAACAGTTTATAAACAAGGAAAGGTAAATGTCTGCATACAGACTAGCCTACTGGTATAGTAGCACAATTTAGATTCATCGCTGGGTACTGCAGCAGGACACTTTGGTATTGAATGCCAATCAGGAAAACTATCCCAGTTCATCCAGTAATGGCTTGAGCACCTCAAAAGTAGCTGTCAGATCAAGAACATTACCTTCAAGCTAAAGGGAGTCCTCATGTGGCTACTTGGGTTACTACAGTCAAAATTGTACCCGCTGGAAATTTTAGCATGAAGCCTTGTTGATACTTCCATCTTTTTTTCTGGTCTACAAGAGAAAACTAGATAAAAAAGTACAAGAATAGAAAATTATGGCCAGTGCAATTTTTCATAAGTCCTGGTGGGGGGGATCCCTCTTTGAACTGCCCCCACCCAAGGTTTCATCCACATTTTTTCTGATTAAGGTTCTCTTGGGAGTTTGTCTTCTTTGACAGTCTAAGGCTGGTGGTACCAGTTAGGTTGGATTGGTTGGTAGGCTTGTTAACATGCCATTTTGTGTTTTGCCTGTTTCCTGTGTTCTTAATGTGTTTGTTTTGTGTTTTTGTCGTTGACTAGCTAGCTCAAGGTAGGCTGATCACTCTCTCCTTTGAGATATGTTTTGTGACCCAGGTTATTTACTCTACACAATATTCACAATCAATTAAAAAAAAAAAAAAATGTTGAGGAAGATGAATTTGGTGACTGAAGTAATGTCATTGCAAGGCCACTGGGTGTCACTCTCATCCAACTTTAGGCTTGCATATGAAAAAAGACAAAAATTGACTCAAATCCAAATTACTAATATCCAAATATTGTTACTTTATAATAGAATTAACCTCTAATAGCCTTAGGAATACATGTAAGCCAATGTGAAAACCATACAGGCTGCCTAAGGAGTTATTGACCTGCCTTTGTTGTCACCGTCATGGCTTAAACATCTAGTCAAAATGTTAACAGGCAGGAACTCAAACCTCAATGGGGTCACCTACCAGTTGAAACTGTGGAACTACTAACTCAGTTCAACCCATGTATCTACAGACTAATTTAACAATTTACTACTAAGTTTTACTAAAATGATCACAACTGTTCTATGACAAACTGAACTAGTGTACACTGTTTACAGAGGCCATCTCTACATTACCAATCTGCACTTCAAGTTCTGTTAGCGAACTTGTAGATAACTTTAGTGCTAAAATTGTCAATGTTATTGATGCCACATGCAAACAACTATTCAACCTGTACATGCTCCCACTAGGCCAAACTATGCAAAATAACAGTATTGCCTACCACTGCTGCGTGGATGACACCCAAATCTATATAACCCTATCTCCAAATGACTATCATCCCATAGACTTACCGTGCCAATGCATTAAGCAAGTCAATGACTGGATGTGCCAGAACTTCCTTCAGCTAAATAAAGACAAGACTGAGATAATTGCCAGTAGGCTAGACTATTGTAATGGTCTTCTTCAGGGCTAAAAAAGGCACTTACAAAACAGCTACAGCTCATTCAGAACGCTGCTGCTAGACTACTAACAAAGACGAAAATGTTTGACCACATAACACCAATTCTCAGATCCCTGCATTAGCTTCCAGTGTCAGAGAATTGACTTTAAAATATTATTACTCTTCCAAATGTAATAAGGACCAAAATACATCGCTGACATGCTCACCTAATACGAACCCTCCAGACTGCTAACTGTTCCCAGAGTCAACAAAACAGGGTGAAGCAGCGTTTAACTACTATACAACAAATGGCTGGAACAAACTTCCAAAAGAACTGAGACTTGCTCCCACAATAACTACTTTTAAGTCCAGACTAAAAGTGTTTCTGTTCACCACCACTTTCTGCTGAACCGTAAGCTCGCGCACTATGACTTTTATCCCTTTTGTACTGATTTTTTATTTAAAATGTCTTCATAAATGTCCTTGTTTTAAATGTCTTTTAATGCATCATGTAAAGCACTGAACTGCCTTATGTATGAAAGGTGCTATACAAATAAACTTGCCTTGCCTAGTGTGAAAATAGACAAGAAATGTGATGTTGAAGTGAAGACATCTTTTCCCTCAATTTTTTTCCAAATTTTATTTGATGACAATATACAAGAACATCTTGAGCACGAAGACCTTGCTGATTTTCCGGGCTCACTATAGGGAGATGAGAGGAGCAAAGTTAGGACAACAGCACAAAATAACCATATAAATTAGCCAAGACAAATAAATAGCTCTATATATATATATATATATTGCTTTGCTACAAAAACAATGGTGAATTAATTGACTAAGACAAGATAGTCCTTCAAGGAAGACCGCAACAACAAATACAATTCAGAAACCATTTCAGTGAGAAATCCACTCTTTGGCAGACATTCAGGTCAGTTGCCTCACACTGGACACTTAAACAGTGAGTTAGACATGCTACATGTCAGTTTTTTCTCTTTAACTAGCAGTTTTAGGCACTGAGCAACTTCAGAAGCAGTAGAGTTGTGTCTAAGCAGCACGTTTTAAAATTGAGTCAAAGCACAGTACTCATGTCGGTTTAACTAGAGTGGGCCAAGGCTAGCGGCTATGCCCATTGCATCAATAACAGTGGTACAAAGAAATGGGGTACAGGGGGAAAGTTATTAGGAAAGCGTTTGAGTCTTGACATAGAAAACACTGAAGGGAAACTACAGGGTAAAGTAGGGTGAGACATGCACAGCTCTGGATCTATCAGACTTTGATGTGCAACACAATGGCACACCATGCTTGTTCTGCTTCTATACCTGAAACTGACACCTCATTTCTGCAAAAGAATTCCCGGGGAAGCAAAATCAAGGGCAAAAGATGGAAGAAAGTAATGTTAACTTCTTGAAAATTAAAAACATGGCTAGAAGAGATCTCTGAAAGAATTGTACTGGCTGTACTCCAGAGGACATGTTCCACATGTGGACTTTGGCCAATCAAACCATGGTAGACATGGTTGCACATCAGACATTTTAAAACTTGGTTGAGCTGGACCTGTAGGAGTCAGTCCAGTTGAATTATCTTCCAGAGATCATTTCTAGGTGAGTGTAGGCTATTCTGACAGTGGTTTCCAAAATAGGGTCTACAACACTTAGTGTACAGTTCAACTATTCAAAATTTGTGTTAGGAGTAGGAATGACCAGCTAAATATTAACTGGTGGTACAGATCCCGTCCTGTGGATGCTACATCTACAGAGGATAACGCATTAGCTTTTGTTGTCAAATGGGTGGGTGAGGATGTGAAGGAGGGAGTTAGCTAGGAACATCAACTCTGGATTATCTGCACACGGCAGTTAGTCTACTTATGAACAACATTTACCTTCTACAGTTCCGGAAGAACAATTGATAAGATGATTGGAAAGATGACAAAAGAAATTAAAACAGTAGAAGAGTTGTGCAAAGGAGAGAACAGGCTAGGAAAATAAGGGAGCAATGAATATTAAATCAAAAGGAAGTCATGTGCACTCAATTTGACGCTTTCCCTAATGTGCTTTCAAATAAGCAAGAGTGATCTACAATGTTTGAGACAATAAATTCTAGGTCCCTATGGCATCAGGATTATCAGTGCACACAGCCAAGGAGACTAAGGACCTGGCCGATGACTGTTGGCCAGGACACAACACAAACTATAATAAATCGCTAAGTCACACTACCTTTTTGCCAGCGGCACCCACGCTGGCCTTCTTGGTGCCTCGTACTTTCTTCATTCTGTTCTTGCGTTCCTTGCGCTGTTTTCTGGAGGACTTCTTTTTCTCATAGAGACCATGCTGAAGGAACACAGACATTTCATCAAAATCAATCAAACTCAATTCACCAGGCATATATAAACAACCTCCACTAATCAATCTCAGGGCAGGGCACGGTTCAGGACATGGCTAATAGGCTGTGCTTTGGATTTCAGAAAGAGCAGGAAATTTTAGACCCTTGTCACTGGATAAAAATCAGTTCTAAAGATGTCAAAGAATTTTGAACCTTTAAAAAAAAAAAAAAAAAAAAAAAAAAAAACATCCAGC
>OOFE01040432.1:0-29656 GCA_900323365.1 Monocentris japonica | reverse complement strand
AGAGAGAGAGAGAGAGAGAGGGGGGGAGGCTGCAGACATCTTTGCCATTAACAATGGAGCATTAGGATCTAGTGCAGTGATAGGCAGACAGACATTGGTGAGGGTAAATAGATTTGAGGAGGGGGGCTCCTCTGTGAGCACGGGGGAAGAGGGAGGGAGAAGGAGAAGGAAGAGGAGGAGAAGGAGGAGGAGGAAAGAAGGATGGGCCTCGAACACAGACTTGCAATGGCACTGCCAATCTTGGATTAAAACAGTATGGTAACGTTTCTAATTTAATCTATTGCTGTACTGGTTTTGTCTCATCCTCATGTGTTCGCATCCACGCTTGTTGACATCCATTGCCCATCTCTCATGTCGCAGTACACGTCTCTCCCGTTATGAAGTCATGGGCACATCCTTTTCTCTTCTTTTCATCCCATAGACATCTGTCATTTTCACCCTCACCGTAGCCCTGCTTCTGTTCTGGCCTCCAAGAGTCTTAATTCACCGTGGACATCACCCTGTGTTTTTACAAGTACCGTTGGATTTGAGCATCGGCCATTGCTGTCTATTTTTCAATGTTGTTGGAATGATGTACATTTCATCCCTCCCATAGAATTCTATACTGCAAAAGCATCAATGAGGTTCAAGATCAGTGGGTGATTAACTACCAGTGACTGTAGTCATCTGTTTTTCCTTTCCATTCCATTTACAACGTGATCGTAACCTACTTTGGAGAAATGCTGTCTGTGTCTCTGTGGGTGATTTAGAATGACACAGGGAGCTGCTGTTTGTTTGCAAATAAAATACTAATAAATCTTTGCACTGTCCTGTCTAGAGAAATTAGCACAGCGCTGTGTGATGTTTGGTGTCACATGTCTGCCTTGGCTCATGTTTGATGGGTCTGATTACAGTATTTTGATGTGTGCCTGGCCAACAGAGGGTGATTAATGATCCACCCTCTGCTGCCAATATACACACATAGAATATAATACTGAATGGGGAAACCCCACATGCATCGATTTGTCCGTACATTATATGATGTTAAAAGAGATAAATGCAGAGTGGTACCAGTACATATCATGCAGAAAACATAACAAGATACTGGAATAAGATACATGGACATAAAACAGAACATTTGTACAGAGACTATCAATGTCATTATCATATCATATATTGGTCAACAATGTGCCATAAAAACAGCGACAAAATAATCATTGCAGTATGCTTTTAGTTTCTTACTCCACATATCTAGCTAATGCACTTTCAAAAGAATGATGTTGCATCATATTTCTTTTGTATTGAGCCTGCGCTGGGCAGGGCAGTGTAGACGTGTGTCATCTTGTGTCATTCATGCATGATGGCCTTTTTGCTCTGAATTGTAACGTGTACTCTCTACTGCCACCGCCAAATCAATTATGGCTACTACCATATCCTCCCCTCTCTTCCCCTCAGCTGGATAAGAGTGAGGTGACAACTCTAGGCCTACCCCCCACCACCAGCCATGGAGGCTCTGACAGTAACATCAGTGTGGATGGAGCAGGGGCAGCGGCTGGGGTTGTGGCAGGGGGAGCTGAGGGGTTGGGGGTTGGTGAGCCACAGCGGACACGGGCTGCTCTGGAGCACCTGCAGCAGAAGATCCTAAAGATCACAGAGCAGATTCGTGTGGAGCAGGAGGCCCGTGATGACAACGTTGCAGAGTACCTGAAGTTAGCCCACAACGCAGACAAACAACAGGCCTCACGGATCAAACAAGTGTTTGAGAAGAAGAATCAGAAGTCAGCACAGACCATTGCCCACTTGCACAAGAAACTAGAGCACTACCACAAGAAGCTGAAGGAGATAGAACAGGTAAGTGAACCTGTGTATGTGTATGTGCAGCCAACTTTAGTCTGTAAATACACATGTATTATTGTTATTGTGTGTATTGTGTAACTTAAACAAAAGTTGAACTATCTCACCGGTTGTTTGAGGGGACAGTTATGTCTGAATATAGAATGATGATTCTAATCTCTTCATAATTTTGCAAAAACATCATCCTTTGTCTCACCTAAAACCCTATAGGTCCTATTGTACTCATCTGTCTTCCTTGGGTTTTCTCCTGTATACCCAATCACCACTCTCCTACCTTTGGGATCCTCCACTTCTCTACTTGTTCCTCATTTCTCTTCCTTCTCTACAGAATGGGCCAGCCCGGCAGCCTAAGGATGTCCTGCGGGACATGCAACAAGGATTAAAGGACGTTGGAGCAAATGTCCGTGCTGGGATAAGTGGTTTTGGAGGTGGAGTAGTTGAAGGGGTCAAAGGAGGGGTGTCTGCTCTCACTCACACAGCTGTGGTGTCCAAGCCAAGGGAGTTTGCTAGTCTTATCCGCAATAAGTTTGGTAGCGCAGATAACATTGCTCACCTAAAAGACACATTAGAGGACGGGGGTCACTCTGAGGATACACCCACACCCCGTGCCCTGAGTGGCAGTGCCACACTGGTCTCCAGCCCAAAGTACGGCAGCGACGACGAGTGTTCCAGTGCCACTTCTGGCTCAGCAGCAGGCAGTAATTCTGGTGGGGCGGGGGGAGGAGGGGGAATGTCAGGGCTAGGGCCAACAATGGGGAGTCCCAGACTTGACGGGCACCACCACCACCACCATCACATGCACAGTTCCTGGGATGCTCTATTGGAGGGCCTGCAGGAAATCAAGGCCAGCCAGGCACATATGGAGGATGCCATTGAGGACATGAAGGGCCAGCTGCAGAGTGACTACTCCTACATGAACCAGTGCCTGCAAGAAGAGAGATATAGGTACAGATACCAAATCAATGGCAGTTACACTGTGAGCCCACGTTATAGCACTTTAATTAAATAGTGCCTGACAAAGTAGTGCACTTATGATGTACGATTGTAGAGACAGAATATATTTGAAACTTTTCTTTCCCCATGATGTTCTGCATTATTCTGCGATTCTTAAGAGAATTCTTGTTTGTGTTTCGTATTTTCAGGTATGAGCGACTTGAAGAGCAGCTGAATGACTTAACAGAGCTGCACCAGAATGAGATGACCAACCTTAAACAGGAACTGGCCAGCATGGAGGAGAAAGTGGCCTACCAGTCCTATGAAAGAGCCAGAGACATTCAGGTAAAAATATGGCAGGTCATAGGGGACTAGATGATATGTATATGGAACTTACATGATGTTAAATCCAAAAAGGCATTTGAGAATTTCGTATGAATAATACTAAATCAATATCTCTTGAGATAAAAAATAAAAATCAAACTAATGTGGTCACTCTGTGTGGGTTTCTGGGTTTGTACATACAGGAGGCGGTGGAGTCGTGCCTGACTCGCATCACCAAGTTAGAGCTGCAGCAGCAACAGCAGCAGGTGGTCCAGTTGGAGGGTGTGGAGAACGCCAATGCTCGAGCTCTGCTGGGCAAACTCATAAATGTCATCCTGGCACTCATGGCTGTGCTGCTGGTCTTTGTGTCCACCCTTGCCAATTTCATTACCCCACTCATGAAAACCCGAGCGCGCGTAACTGCAACTGTCCTCCTGACCCTGCTGCTGTTCGTCCTGTGGAAGCACTGGGACTTCTTGGAGCTGTGGCTGCTACCTAGCTGAGCACTTCACAGTCACTCAGAGAGCCTCCAAGCCTGAGGGACCAGAGCATGCAGAGCAGAGAATTACACAACAAGTTGCTCTGTACTCAATCACCACCACTAAGGATTCAGTGACAGAAATAGAATGAGAGAGAGCCACTATGCTTTATCCCTTGAGTTTAAAGATGGAGTAGCTGTGCTGATGAGAGCTGCGATGGACGAAGGATACCGCTCGGGCCACTATCGGTTGTGGAGTGGACAAGAGACTGGCTAGAGGGAGTGTTGAGAGTCCTGTGGTGGTTACAGGGAAAATGAACACAGAAATTCTCTGCCTGGTCACCTAGCAACAAATGACATTTTTTCATCTTGCCCAATATGTTGGTGTTGATGACCTACCATTGCATTGCTGTCACCAAAACTGAGTTTCTTGCAAGAAATCTTTGAAACGTCTTTTTCTAATAATTTATGATACATGACAATGACATTACGAGGACTAGGGCAAATTCTAATGACGTCTGTAAAACGCTGATCATGTTTGCTGTAACCTTCACGTTGAAGCTATATTTTTTTCATGAATGTTGAGTATGTGCTCATGCATGTCCTCATATGTGCACTGAGATGCCTCTAGCTAGCATGAGTTGATATTTCATCGCTAACAAAATGACTTCATTTTCTTCTAACTGCCATTCAGTACAGTACAAATATGTTGTATTCCATTCCTATTTTGTTTCCAGCACTTTGTGTTCTGGTGTTGAAGCACTGCTTTTAGATGCATTTCTTTTTGTCTTTTTTGTGTGGTTGAACAATTTTCAAACAGACTAATATCTGCAAAAATGTATCAAAATAACTCAGTTAGGTAAAAATCTGTTCTAGTCATTAATGCTATTTCATAACTACTATTGTAGAACTATCAGTGTCTAATTCATTGGCATGTCTAATCACTGTCTCAAAGTTTATATCCAGTTTGCAAAATGCATCACTCTGTTTTATTCTTAATAAATCATTTCTTATACTAGGCTGATCTTGAATATAGCCTCATGTATTACATTGAGATTGACTTTTTACAGTTAAAATCGTTGAAATTCTTAACAAATTTACTGAATACTGTCAAATAAGATGATCAGTAGACAGTGAACAAAACTAAGATGTTCAAATAAATATTATTACATCAACATGGATGTTCAGAAACTGCACTGTGCTCTTGGAAAACAGAAAGACTGCTTTTAAAGAGTACAGCCAATCATATAATAAATTACTGATGAATTCCTGCACTCCATTGAACTCCATGAACTCCATTCCTGATGAAATTTCAACTGTGAATTATAGGTTCACCTTATGTCTTCAGATAGAGTTTTACTTTACCTTACGTTTTTAGTCTTGACAGTGCTAATTGTGCTAATACAGTTAAAATGTCTGTATAAACTAGGGCTGATCGAGGGTTTGCTCAAAGTTACTAATAAAATCTTGAAAGCAATATTTCATGGTTTATGTTGCCCTTCCCAGGATGCTTCTAAGTGAAAATCCAATAAAAATCATTCACAGATGAAAAACCCTCCTTGCTGCATTCAGCATTGGTGACAGGCAAAAAAAGCTTTGCAAAATAGGAAACATTTAAAGATCATTATGGCACATTGATGAAAAATGAAAAAAAAAGGTTCATTGGGTAGAGGCAGATTCTTTACATTTATAAAAAAGGTTTAGGGAAGGGGAATTAATAGGAAACCTCAGTTGAAGTGGGTACCCATATGGTAATCCTATGGATTATTTCATTTCTACTTTACTGCATCGGTCTCAGTTACAGCGCTCAAATGGTGAACAGATGGCTGATAACACATCGTTCTGAGTTCTATTTATGCAGCATATATAATAAAGCTTTACAATAAAGATTTGGGTAACATACAGAAATGTTGTTTAACAAGGATGCTGTGAGCATTATGGTGGCTTAGTAGGTGAAGCTACATACCATGAACTCATAATGCTGTTAGTGTGAATCTGGCTGATGATCGTTGTCACGTCATACCCCCACCTCCCCATCCTTATGTAATCTTCAGATAAGGATACCAATTACTAAATTGATTAGAGGCCCAGAGGAGGAAGTGCTCCAAAAGAGTACACAGGCACATAAAACATGTCAAACTTGTTTTGTCTTTTTAATAATTGTCGGGCAAAACCCATATGACCATTACATTTATGACAGGTATTCTTACAGTACAAGACAAAACTCAAGGAGATCAGAGCCAGTGGTAAGGCCATACCTGACCACTAAAAAGTAAGACATTCATCGTCATTAGATTGTTCCAACTTTTACAGAGTTCACAAATGAATTTTGCATTTGACTCATATCAAACACAGCAACAGTTTTTCTTGATTACCTACCAAATTCTAAAGACCTTGATAGAAACAGCAGAGTAGAAAAAAACATTGTATAACAAGCAGAAGAATTCCTGATTTTGTCTTTATTTCCTGTCAAGATGTAACGCGTACAATATATTGCTTTCAGGTGCTCAACTCGAATAAAATGGGTACCCCAGTCTCCCAAAAACACATTCTTCAATATCACAGTCTGCCCTTTCGCTCATTTTTGATCTGCATTTGGAACAGAGATGCAGTTGCTCCAACCTGCGCCTTGACTAGTCTAACCATTAAATTGGGTGGGGGGAGCTGCCATGGAGAGAAGATAAATGGGCTAAAAGATGAACAATCACAAAGGTAGGACCAACAATGTTAGCCCCTCCTCAAAAGTTCAGCTTTTCATCAATAAAGCATCTGAAACTCTGCATTTTGCTTATTTTCATGAAAGTGAAACATACATAAAAATGTCAAAAATCTATTCCTGTTCATCATGATAGCCCAGTCCAAGGCCTCAAGCCTACAACACAGTATCCAGTCACAGCAGTACAATTGAGGAGAGGACATGATGAAATACAATGGACACATGGATGAGTACTAAAATGTCCTTGGCTGACATTTCACAATAATTAAAAAAGCTGAACAGGAGGCAACATTGATTCTGGAGTGTAGTCTGTAGTACAGGCTATGGATCATTTAAGACACACCAAAAGTGTTAACTACTGTCACTAAATTTAGCAAACCAAAGCATGGCTCATATCCTCATCCAAATGGTTGTTTTCATTCAAGTGGAACTATGCAATGATGTTGAAAGATATACATTACATCTCATAAAATGTAGTGTTGGGATCAAATGTACACTTATATGTAACGTGCAATCATTTACTAACATTATTGCAATCCCTTTGGGGGGTTAAAACGGCCCGACTCCAGAATCATTGTTGCCTTTCAATGTAAAATGCTCTCTAGCTCTCACAGGAGTGTGCCTGGTTGTTTCCAGACTCAACAGATATGAGCCTGATTGTTTAAAAGCCTGGACACATGTCTTAAGTGTGCAACAGGCTGAGAGAAGAGTTTGATCTGCTCCCACAGTCTTCAGGACGTAGACCATTTTATAAGGCTAAGTCCCACAGGCCTTGTCTGAGAAACCTGTGGCCTCATTTATGAAAGATTCTTAGGTGCATTTTTTTTTTTTGCTTATAACCAAATATAAGCCTGTAAGCCCTAAGTTGTCCTATGCAACTGTAATGTAACTGTAATGTCAAATCCAGCAATTGACTTTGTTTTAGTAACAAAAGGTAAAACCTTTGTCACCATACCAAAAGGTATGTATGGCATTATTTCCATTTTTCATCTGGATTATGCTGCCAATATTTTATATTTATATGTTTAACTACTGGTGGGTACTCTGCCCTCATTCTGATAAATCCTTTTCAGTAATTGTTTAAGGAAATCTAGGAAAACATCAAAGAACATTTTCATAAATGTGGCCCTGGGTTATAATGTTCAGGTCAACATCACAGAGAGTGGCCTAGGCAGACCTCTGGGTATAGAAGAGAATATAGGCCTGAGTGTTGCACACTTCCTCCACACTGCAAACGTTCATCTCAGAGTCATTACAGTGGACCCAGAAACCTGAGGATAAGAAGAAAAATGTTACACGTGACAGTACTCACAATTTAATCACAGGAGAATTTCAGAGTTTCCAGAACACTAAAAGTCCAGTTCCTCACCTCCTTCTGTATTGTAGCAGTACGCGGTATAGTGCCCTGAGCCAAAGCCTTTACCATGATGCATAACTACAGCAGAGAGGTCGTAGGTGTAGCCCCCTCGGTGGACAGATTGACCTGAGCCTGTGCAGCAGTAGGGTTTGATGTTCAGAACCTGGTCAAAGGCCACATGGACGCCTATCTTCTCCCTATGGTTCCGTCCTGACCACCTGCCCCCGAACAGAGACTAGTTAGAGTCATTATGATGTATTAGCCTAATCATAAAATCAATGTTTCTGTACTTTAGCACTCAAATTTCAGCTGACACAAACCAACCAAGAACAAACAAGATCTGCTTTGATAGCACTGGGCCTCTCAGTGTGGTAGTGTGATCAAAATCCAGTTCATTGACAGCTTGTTGAGCAACTTGCCTGAAGCGTTTGAGGTGCAGCCGTAGAACCTGAGGTAAACGGTAGATCAGAAGCTGCTTACATGCTTCTGAGAGAACTATGGGTTTGTGGGATGTTTTCCGTCTTCTTTCTGACATATAAAACAATGAAATGATAAGTTATTCTGTAGATGAATTAAGAGGCATATTGAGGCTTTGCAAATAGATATAGTAGCAAGTGAAAACCTAAAAGTAGTGTGTGTTTTGAGAGGGCTATGCAAACAACTAGAGAAATCGTTTTCCAATCATCTACATTTTTGTATCATGGCCTTAATGAGAAAAAACATGGTAAAAATCAAGACTTTGATCGGACCAGCTAAATTTTTGTTGTTGAAAGGCGAAGTCCTACATCCTTGTTGACCTTCTTTTACATTCTTTACTGGTAGGGAGACATCAAGAAAGGTTCAAGAAACTTGATTTTTCAACCCTTGCTGTAGTAGGCCTATATTAATAGACTGGAAGTGAAAAATTCCAACATGAATTTAAAACTTGATAACTTAGCTTTAGCATTGCATTTAGCGCTGTACTAACTGTTGCAATGGTTGCAGGCATAGATGCTGCCTTCAAGGGCCTCCGTCTCCGTAAACTTGGACAGCATCTCAGTGAGGGTACAGCTGCGCTGGTAGGCTGTAGAGACTGAGCCTTTGTGTACGCTGTGATAACGCTCTGGAAACTCCAAAGACAGATCCCAGAATGGCTCAACTGTGTTGGACTTGTGCTTACAAGACAGACATGTCACCTTTAAAAAATGCATAGGGAGGGAAAGACAAAAAACAAAGATTTTCACATCAGACACATTGCAGGACTCACATTCAAAGTAATGAGTAGTTGTGGTTTTTCATGATGGATCCAAGTCATATTAATCTTATTGTATCTCCAAAAATAATATAATATTGAGACAAAACAAGCGTCACATAAAGAACATACCTTTCGGCTAAACACAACATGTACTAGTCAGGGAATATTCTGGCTGAACTACTAAATCAATTCGCATTGGATATGTGTGGAAAGTCACCTGGCTGAGTAGCTGCCCATGAAAGATGGTGTTGAGAACCTTTAGCACTTGCTTGGAAAGTTTCCTCTGGGTAATAGGGATGACTATCCTGCGTTTAGACCCCTCTGACTCCAGCTCCTGCTGCACCTTGTCCAGTAGCTCACACAGGAACTCCTGGGCATCCTGCTGGTCATACCCACGAAAAGCTGGGATCAGGTTCCACACAGAGTGCAGCATGGCAAAGGGAGATACCAAAGACCACCGGCCTGACCACATAACCCTGAAAAGTGTATGCAACTCATGGCACAGAGACATCTGCTGGCGGGTAGAGCAGCGAGGCTCCTTGGGTTGGACCAGCTCTGCAGCATGCAGGGAAGGGGGGACACTTTCTCTTCTGCCCCCTGGCAAATCCATACAGTCTGCCTTCTCCATGCGTCCAAGAGGGCATCCTGACAGGGCTGTACTACCACTGCTAACTACACCTCCTGCCACACCTGTCACTCCCTGGGAATGATTGGTCTTGGCCAGCAGCTCCTCAGTCTCACACAGGTCCAAAGTAAGAAAACACTCCCTGAATTTCTGCAGGTGGCTGAGCACCTGTAATATAGAGTTCATGTAGCATGTGTTCCCCAAGTTGCGTAGACCAGTGACACCTGGGGCAAGTCTCCGGCGTGTCATTGTATGATTGGAGTAGTACCTCCTAAATTTACCAGCTCTGCCATTCTGAGGGCCCTTACGGGACAAGGTTAGAAGGGGAGGTTTCTTGGGAGGAGGTAGGCGTTCTGGAGGGTCCCGAAATTTGCGAGGAATGAGTGTGATGGTTGAACGTGGCGCCTGGGTAAGAAGCCTAGCACTCTTTCTTGGAGGAACATTGCCAAGCTCTTCCATGAGTCTCTTTTTCACTTCCTTCTTTTGTCGTCTAACTTCCTCTTTTTCTTCCTCTAGTTTCTGCTCACGCTGATTCTGCAACTCTTGATGTTTGCTCATCCACCTCCGAAGCATCTTACCTAGGATTGTTTTCCTCCTGTGCCGCAAGGCCAACTGCATGGCAGGTTGTGGCCCACCTTCACCAACCCAGGGGGTGCACTCCCCCCCTGCAGAGGAGCGCAGAGAGCGCCTACCTGGGCTGCGAACAGTAGAGAGTGCCCCTCTGAGGAGTTTGAGGTCTCCCTCTGCATTATCATTGAGTACATAGTCTCCACAGGCAAAGCAGAAGACATCCAGCTCCCGCACCTCCATGGCCAGTGGGTGGCTTGACTCCTGAAAGTGTTTCAGTGAGTGCTCCTCCATGAAATGTCCACAGGCCACATGGGAGCACTTGAGGCAGGCCCATACTGAGTCGGTGGTGCTACAGTCCACACAGCACCATTTTTGTGGATTGAGGATGGAGTGGTCATGCCCCAGACGAAGGCGCCCCACGTGCTTACAACGATCCATCTCTCCAGATAAACATGTGGCCTCAGTGGTAGGACGCACGTCCCAGAGCCAAGCAGCAACTCATTCTGTAGCAAGATGCGTGGGGAAAAAGAACAAAGCAAATCTTACTGTTTAATAAATAGGAAAAAAACATCTTCTCTGGAATACTGTGGAACTGAAATACTCATGTCAGATTTCACTTTTGGTAAAACTAGAAAGGCTTCAGTGTCAAAGAATTACGCAAGCTAATACAGGTAAACATATTCTAAAAGGCAAAGCGTGAAGACCATGCACACTTAATTATTGGTATTGAACCTGCTGAGCATACACACACCGTGCTAGCTGGAAATGAACAGATCTACTTACTGTAAAAATTGTTTGCGTGATCAGATTTGGGACAATACATCACTACATCTGCAAAGAACTTAAGGCAACATTCAGCTTGATCACCCATGCCCACTGTCACCACAGGCATTCACAGGAACATCCTGAGACACAGGGACAAAATTAAGTCAACAGCATATAGTTAAAAGCAGCCTGCTTTTTGCCTAAATGAACAGTTTTTCCACATTTACATACTGGTAAGATAACGCTCTAACACAAGCGACAACACTGACAATAATCTACAAACAAGCCAACAATACCAATAAGGGAAATGAGGAGATGATAGATAGGTCGACATGGACCTATCGTTCTCTTCATTTCCTGGATACACAGCTTTTCTGGTTTCACATGCAACAGTTCAGCTGTGAATAGAAAAAAACAACAAAAAAAAAACAACTTACTTTTCACTTTTCAAGGTATACACTTGTTTGGGGTAGTAATAGATCTTTTGGCATCATGAAAACATGCAAAGGTATATACTCTTTACATCTACTTGTTTAGTTATGATCAGTGATTATTCACCCAGATGACCATGTGGCACCAACTGTTACGCTAGCAGGAATTCTGTATTAATTAAAAAGTCTATCCAAACTTGGGTTTTCTGATGTGGACGTGCAGCACTATCATTCACACATCTTCACTAATCCAAAGGATGTATTAAAAGCCAAACCAGACCTTGAAAACTGCATGCGATTACACAAACGTCTAAAAAATGTGGGTTTTCACAGTTCAACTGAGCTATTGCTTTCAACCATAGAGATGAATACAACAGAGCAGGCTGATACACTCTTTTTGGAACACATTTCCCATGATGGAAATTTGACATTTGGAGATGTTTCATTGATTGATGCATAAGACCTACAGGATAAGATGAATTCTCAGACAGTTCCTTAGTTGATGGAACAGTTTACTAGAAACAAACAGAATCAGTCATGTAGTAGGAAACTTCATTTCCATGCCACAGACTGCCAGATTTTCGGCTAAAATATGGTAATTTCCTTTGATTTGCCAACATAGCCATATAATATTATTATGTTGCCATGGAAATAAGAGGGATTTCATGCGTGGACAGTTAAAGTTTGAAGTTTAACAGTGTCACTGCAATGTTCAGTGAAATGAATACCTTTGTCATGGTAACACAACACTGCATATCGATGCTCATTTCCTTGGCAAAATGATCGTAAGTTATTTAGCGGCTAAATGTAGACACGAACTGGAATGGCCTTGTGTCCATTTAACTTCTGTGGCCAAGTCGTTTACCCTGCCGGTCTGATGGGTCGCAGTACTACCGCTGTGAACTAGGCCAGGGCATTCTCATGTTGTAGCTTATGTTGTATTTTACAACATCCACTATTTTTCAAACTAGATACCCATTTTGAAGACAACGTTAACTTTCAAGCTGGTGTAACTATGTTATCGGCGCCTGTCTAAATTGCATAACATTATGCAGTGCTATTCACATTGCAGCTAACGTTAACTTTGTCGGTTATTTGACGATTATGTTGATGTCAACATTACCTTGACTGTATTTAGTCATTTTTTTAAAGCCAGATGTCTGGCTCAACCTGGCCGGTGCTCATGCTATGCTAAGCTACCCCACCATCACCACTTTCAGTCAGAACAAAGAACAGTCAGAGAGCCACTCTCTAGGAACATTCAACAACTTTGTTGGTTTGAGGCAGACCTGCAAGCATTAAGTTAGCGAACATCGCTAACCGCTAGCTGCAATGTCACTGCAGAGTTAGCATTAACTGGCGTATCGTGTTTTGTGTGGCTTGCCTAATAATATACTTTATTAAAAATACAGGACCCGCTTGCTACCAGTGAGCTAACGTTAATGTTATTAGCTTGCTACAGTAGCCAGTTAGCTAAGTGGCTAACGCGTTTGCTGAGAACAATCGAAGTTAACGTTACTGTTGTTGGTCGCTAACTAACGTTATATAGCTTAGCTCGCTAGCCAATTGCGCTGTTGAAGCGAACAAAAAACTCCCCGGTGACATGCCTCACAGCAAACCGGTTAACGAAACTTGGAATAATAGAAACATTTGTGTTCATACATTTAACATCTACTGGAAAAAACAGCTAACGTTACCATCCCCACCATCACTTGCACGGTGCACACGGAGCTGATTGTTGTCCTCACTCAGATTGAACGACCGAACCCTCACTCTGACCCAAAACCATTCTCATTGGACTGACACTGAGTGCGAGACTCTCATTGGCGGAATGACGGAACAACAGGCAGCAGGGTGGACGTTCAGCAGGCTGCAGGACCTAAATAGATCGCTATAACCTGGCGTGAATGGTCCATCCATCCACCATGACCATATGGAACAATAACTCATCGAATTAATTTTGTTGGAAATATGCTTCATTCATTTCTGCAACACTCATAGAAGTGTTGCAGAAATTATGCAAACGTGGTTATTGTACCTGAATATGCTGAAATAAGGCTAGTTTCTTGTTCAAAGCTTTATAATTAAATGACACAAAAGCCATGCTTTATTATTTTAGTCACCTCTCACACTCCACTTATGGAAAATCCATGACAATAATAATCACAAGATATAAACAGGAATTATAGGAATTATACTTTCAACTAACATTGTGTCTGTTCTGTTGTTCTGTCTATCTGTTGATAGATTCCAGTTTATGTTTCTATCACAACCCCGCCAAGATGACAAAGTGTTGAGAGGGGTGAGAAAGTTAAATTCAAAACTATAAATGTGTGTTTATGATTACAAAAGAAGTGTCACAGTTAGGTCAGAAACATCAACTTATTTTTGGATACTGTTCTCTGCCTTGTCTTGTTTATATGACAGATTTTTTTTCCATCTATGGGAGGGTGTAATGCAGTGTCTACTCTCCAAAAATGGAAATAAAAAATCCTGGCCTGCAAAAAATGTCTGGTGATGATCCATAGGACCAGAATCAAGAAGCAACAATACAAACATTGAAAGTTCTCTCTGTTGCTACTGAGGCTTCATCGCACATTGCTTCCTGGGATCTGCAGTTTCCGGAGTTTGTTGAACAACTCTAGGTACTGAGTCATGGTGTCAACACAGTCTGCTGGTGCATAAAGGCCCTCAGGCTTGGTAGCAAACACAGAAGGCAGCTCAGGGACACTGGGGCCAAGGAAGGTTTGCATGAACTCCTTCATTAGATTCCAGCAGTCCCCTGGAACCACACAGGGACAGTACTCCACCTGAGGAAACACACCAAGGGATATTACACCACAGGTACAGTAAGCAATGAGACAGTGGGGAAATTTTAATATCTCCACTCTTCCTCATATGCATTTGTTCATTATACCAACTACATACCTCTACTGATATCCCTCTTGCGCTGGAGCTCATTGTTACGGTACCAACTTTTACCAAGAAGTCACAGTAGCGGTATCTTGAACCACGGCACTCCACCTTGTGCCCCTTGGCATTCTGGAAGTGACTTTTTAGCTTCACCATGAGAACGTCAAAGTTTCCATCTGCAGTGAGGCAGGGTCCCCCTTCGAACAGGGCGAGGCAGCTCAGGGGAGTCTCAGAGTTGTGCATCACATATAGGAGTTTGGAAGGCTGGCCTGCAACAGACAGGCAAGATTCAATGAGAGGTAATAAAGTTGTAATTGCAACAGAAGTGGCTTAGAATTTTAAAACTCTATTCTTCGAAAATTGTTATGCCTATTTACAAGGAAAAACTGATACATTGAAGAAACAATTGATAACTATGAATTACCGCTGACGTTTCCTGTGGCATGGTATGTCTCACAGTCTACACAAAAGCTTCCCTGCTTCACAGCACCCAGCTGTTCCAGTTTCTTGTGCAGTATGTCTACTGTCTGCTGCACACTCTTTCCTTCTGCAACAGGCACCTGGCACACACTTGAGGATACACAAAACACAGACGAATATAAAACATCAGTGTAGTCAGTAGTAAAAGAGAACTGAGAAAGGAAATTTAAATCTGCTTATTTGTTACTATGAAAGCACTTTCCGCTCATCGCTTTGTTTGCTACAGAGGTGAATTCATGCCTGGTAGTAATAATAGCATATTTATAGTGGTTAAGGCAAGACACCAGGGATGTGTCTATGGAAATAACATAATGTTCTTTAGTTGGACACGGCAAATGTTAAATCGTGAACTACAAAACCAATCAAGTAATCAATCTTACCAAGTAACCCCCATTGATTTTCGCCGCCAGTTACCGTATTTGTTTCCTACTAAAGGGTTCCTGATGAATACTTCCGGTTGAAATAAACATTGTCTTCCGGTAACGCGAGGAGTTAAAACAAGACACGGAGAATTTCTTACAATTAACGTTATTTCATACTCAAAATGTCAAATAATATTTTTTGTAAACAAAAATAACGAATATTATTAAGCGTTTTCATTCTTTCCACGACAACACTAAAAATGTGTACTTTGCGTGTCATGTGTAACGTAATTACGTCACTTCCCCATACGCGAACGACTGCACGTGTTAAAGAACTATTGCCTGCTGTCGTCTGTTTACTGAATTTGGACAACCTAGATATTAGCACAGACACGTCAACAAAAATACCTACGACATACTTATCCTGTAAACCTTCAGTGATGCCGAAAGTAAAACGATCAAAAGGTGGAGGGGATGGCGAGAAGAGCGGAGGAATGGTTGCGTTGTCTGACCAAATCCTGCAAGGGGACATGGTCCGAGTACACGGACGAGTGAAGAGCAGAGACAGAAGGGAAGAAAACGAAGACAACTACGTAGACGAACGTCTATCGCGAAAGATTTTGGAACAAGCGCGGATTCAGCAAGAGGAACTTCAAACAGAATATGGCGTGGCACCTGAGACGAAGAAAACGCCAGTCACAGTTCTTGGTAAGAAAAGCTAAACCTGACTGTTTTAGTTAGCACTCAACACCACTAGCTATCTCAGTGTGGAGTCATATACATCTAGTACATTTGTTTTTACCTCAGCTGGAAAACTTGGAAAATTACATTGTGCCCTTCTGTTTTATGGAAGTTTTTATTGGACTTTAAAATCCATAACCCACAATAGACAATCCACAAATATGTACCAGTATCCACAAACAATACTTTTTCACTTGTGTCTTGTAAAATGATGACTACCGAGTGGTCACAGTGGTGTCATCGGATTCATATGAAATGCTAGTTTTGTGTGGATTGATATGTTACACTGTAATTGACTGTCATGTAATCAAATTTTAGGGTCTGATATTCCGGATGCAGACTCAGATGAGGAGTGGCCAGCGCTGGGAGAAGCTGGTACAGGTGAAGGGGACACTGGCTGTGAAACTGAAGTAGTGGTTGACCCAGAGGATGAGAAGGCCATTGAGGTGTTCATGAATAAGAACCCTCCAATGAGGCAAGACATATCATAATCCTGATCTTACCCTCAAGCCAGTCCTTGGCAGTTCAACTTAGGTTACACAGCGTATTTATTATATTATGAGCTTAATTTCTTAGCTCCCTTTTCATATTCATATCTAATTTTTATATTAGTCCTGTTTTTTTTGTTTCTTGTAGACGGACCTTAGCGGACATAATTATGGAGAAGATTACAGAGAAGCAGACTGAGGTGGGAACAGTGATGTCAGAGGTGTCAGGGCGACCGATGCCCCAACTAGACCCGAGGATCCTTGAAGTATACAAAGGTGTCAACAAGGTGAGTTATGTCAGCTGTCCCAAAATGTACATCTTTACATGTAAGGATCCACAGTGGATAGAAATTGAGGACTAGTAAATCAAATCACATTTATTTGTATAGCCCTTAATCACTGTTACAGTCTCAAAGGGCTTCACAGTGCCCAACGTGTGAAAACAATAATTGATTAGTAAGCAAGGGGACGATCAGACAAAATAGAATTATCACTTGACTGTAAATGTTAAGATACATTTTTGTCATTTTGCTCTTTTGTTTCAGGTTCTGTCAAAATATCGCAGCGGCAAGTTGCCAAAGGCTTTTAAAATTATCCCGGCGCTATCAAACTGGGAACAGGTCCTTTATTTGACAGAGCCTGAGACCTGGACTGCAGCTGCCATGTACCAGGCTACAAGGTTAGTCTACCATTGTTTTGTGTGTGATTTTTACTCTGAGAGAATTATCATTATGTTTACAGTAGACATCTCACATTGAACATTGATGTAAAACATGTAAGGTAATACTTCATGTTTTTGCTGTAGAATCTTCTCATCCAATCTGAAAGAGCGAATGGCCCAGCGTTTTTACAACTTGGTGCTGCTGCCACGAATACGGGATGATATTGCGGAGTACAAACGCCTCAACTTTCATCTTTACAATTCCCTCAAGAAGGCCTTGTTCAAACCAGGGGCGTGGTTTAAAGGTGAGACAGAAACATACTATATTAATGAAGAGAATTCTGACATTAGTGTTACGTTCAGAAGCTCATTGAATCCTTTCTGAATGAAATAACTACTGACTCGTCTTAGATTCATGTAAACGTGTGAATACAGTTGTCAGTGCTGCCTTTGCAACATCTTTGGTAGAATATAGCCGGTGTGACCCTCCTGAACAGGGCTCAAATGACTCACTTCACCATGAAAAACAACTATGGGATATATCTTAACATATTTAATGATAGGGTTAATAGGATATACTAGTTTTATGCAGGCTAATATGCCACTCCATACCTGACTGTCTTCGTCTTGTAATCCAATTTTAGCTTCTGGTAATCAGGATGCAGATTTTGATGAAAAATGTACTGGGTTGGTGGAATTTACCAATGTTTTTCAAACTTTATTGTGCCAGCTAACAAGTTTCCAGTTAAGGCATTCACATAAAAACACAATAGTTTGATTTTTTTTTTTTTTTTATGTCAAGGACACAATGCAGTAGTGCCTGTCTTTAGTAGCATATAACAAAGTTTTTCATGGTGCCACCACTACAGGTGATATTTAAATCACAAATCAGGAAGTCAATAATATCCCACACCCCTCTCATACACTAAACAATTAAGAGGAGTAGTGTGGGGGGAAAAGAGAAAGAAGATGTGATAGAGGATAAAGGGTTAATAGTGTTAATGTAAAATAATTCTAGGAAGGCCTACTGTCAACAGCTACCAGTCATATTCCTCTCATCATCTTCAATGTTTGTGAAATGGTGTTGGATTTTACATCCTGATATACTTATGAGTAGTCCTTGAAACAATAACCAATAGTGTAGTTTCCTTTCACCATCATTGGATTTGAGGGTGGCAAGGTTATCACTGTTGTCTCACAGCAAAAATGACTTGGGTTTGATCCCCAGCCCCGGCCCTTTCTGTGTGGGTTTCCTCCCACAGTCCAAAGAAATGCAAGTCAGGTGGATTGGAGACTATAAATTGCCCATAGGTATGAATGTGAGCGGGATTCTCTGTCTTTGTGATCGCCCTGTGATGTACTGGCAACCTGTCCAGGGTTTCCCTGCCTTCTGCCCAATGCATGCTGGGATGGGCTCCAGCCCCCTGTGACCCTGAATTAATTTTGGATAATGATTGTCGTTGGACAACTTTTTCATTTTCCAGTTCAGTTTGTTCACAAATTAACCTTCTCCTTGATGGGGCTGTTTTCTCCAAACATCCTGTGACCGATGTGTCCCATAGTTTGAAGTCTACAAGTGGAAGACAGCACCACTGAGTGGCAGTGTTGCTCAAAAATATTTACTTGTAGATTGGAGAACTGATCTACCACTAGGGGCATGCATTTTCCATTATTTTCCTTGAGTGGGATTGATTTAATTCACAAAAAAAATCAATATTTAACTTATTTTATTAAATGAAATTACTTAAAATAACCTAAATTAATTGACTATGTTTAATTTGAATCTATATTTCAAATGATACATGGACTATAAGCTGTGAAAGAATGCATGAATGCTTTTACAAAAAAAAATCCAATTAGGAGTCAGGGCTGTGTACAATGTGGAGCAGTGGGAAAGCAAAATTAGAGCACAAAAGTAGACTTAATCAATAGGACACCATAGATGGTAATTTCACTTTTAGAATGACACAGTGGTTATGCAGTAGCCTTTGGTAAATTAAATTCCCAACACTCATTTTATTGAGTGTAGGTTGTTTGTAGAAAATCAGACAGGCCTAGCCTTTATTGAATCTGGTATTTTTTGGTGGGGTGAGGGCTTGAAATTGGCAAAATTCAAGAGAAAGATATTTACAAAAGTTAATAAATAATCAAGAAATTATTCTATAACCTATAAAAAACACTGAAGTCAAAATTAGAGCCAAGTCAGTCACTTGATTGAATGATTCTATGCTCATCCATATCCTTAGTTAATACTTTTTGGGTGCATGTTTCTTGACTCAGTTTTGTGCTCCCTTTCTCGAATAGGTATACTGATCCCACTCTGTGAATCTGGAACATGCACTCTCAGGGAGGCCATCATCATCGGAAGCATACTCACAAAGTGCTCAATCCCTGTGCTGCACTCCAGGTAAGGGAAGAGGAGAGGAGGCTTTGCATTTCACTAATACTGTTCGATTTCAGATATCAGCAGTTGGTTAGATAGATCTGTTGTTGTCCAGCCAGTTGTCTGTGAGGGCTTTTTATTCTGTGGTTTTGCAGAAATGTTACAACAGTAGTTGTCATTTTCAGAAATGACAGCATGTTTGTTAATGCTTGGAAAGAGTGCAAGAATTCTATAAACCTGATCGCATTGTTTTTTTGTTTTTTTTCAGTGCTGCGATGCTTAAATTAGCAGAGATGGAGTACAATGGCGCCAACAGCATTTTCCTACGCCTCTTGCTTGACAAGAAATATGCCCTGCCATTCCGTGTCCTAGATGCCTTGGTGGCCCACTTCCTGTCCTTCCGCAGTGAGAAACGTGTCCTTCCTGTGCTGTGGCATCAGAGTTTACTTACTCTGGCTCAGCGCTACAAGGCTGACCTGGCCTCCGAACAGAAGACTGCACTGGTGGAGCTGCTCAAGATACAAACACACCCTCAGATCTCTGCAGAGATTCGCCGCGAGCTACAAAACTCTGAGTCGCGGGATCTTGAAACCGCTGTGCCTGTTACAATGGCTATGGACTGAATATTTAGTTGAGTGAGGCACAATATCCTCCTTATGGTTTCAGATGAACAGATGAAAGGCTATGTAGATGTTTTTTTAATCTAGCCTTCATTATATGGATGCTTCCTGTCCTGTAGCAAATTACAAAATTACAGTGACTCATTACAGCAGCAACATTTTATTCTCCACTTTGATGAGGTTGCATTTTCAAAAATGCAAATTAAGAGTGATGATGCCCCTGTAGTTTCATTTTATGAAGCTCCAAAATATTTAGACTGTTGGAATGCACTGTTTGATTTCCAAATTGAGAATACTATATACAGCTGGTGAGTTGTGTACATTTGATTCAAGAGCAACTTTGTCTTTTTGAGGCAACAGAAGGGTTTTGTTGGGTAAAAAAACTGCATGCTTCAATAATGGAGGGAAATTTTCAATACATTGTATGTTCACACTTGTTATTTATGGGTTAATACATCCACAAATAAGTTGCATAAAATAAAATGAATTTTGGTGTTAATTGTAACGCCTATTGTATTTGTCGCATGGGACAGTGTGTGCATGACCGACGTGGCTGAGGAGCACGTGCCACCGTGACAGGTACTCAGACCACTTTAGACACGTCCGCAGATTCATATCGATTCGATAGCTTCGATTGCGCCGTAGGTAGGATTTTGAAAGAGTGAAAGTTAAACAAACGTAATTTAAACCAGCCCATCTGAGCCCCGCAGAGCCAGGCAGGTTTGCTGCTTTGTCGGCTGGTTTAAAAAAGGGTAACGCAACAGTAACGTTAGCTAAAGTGATAGCTAACGTTAGCTAGCTAATTCTAACGGTCAAACTTGACAGAGTACAAAAGGTTGACAAAGCCATGAATCAGCGAGACGCCGAGAGCTCGCATAAAGTAGAAGCTGTCTGATTGGTAATGGCCAATGAACGAGTGTTCCGTTGTGTAGATAATTGTAATGGCGCCGCTACGAAATTCAAAATGGTTAATCTAATTCGCAAAGTAGACGAATCCTTAGTGATCGACAAAGAAGTAAGAAAGTTTTGACCAAGTTTCGTTGGTCATGGTTAGAAAAACGTTCAAGGTAAAGATAGCGAAAAGCACCGAGGAGGTAGTCGAAAAGTTGAGCCTACGTACGTACAGTGCACGTACTGCAACGGCGTTAAATATGGTTGATGGTCAGTGATGGTTGGCTCATCAGAGAGCACAGAAAAGAAAATCTGATGACATTGGTAGCCAAACATAAAAAGACAAAGTCATAAAATGAGGCATATATTGACATTGTGAATTCTGGTTGCTGTATAGTGACATTTATGTCATTTAGTTAAGTAGTTTTAAGTCAAATGAGGCAGTTTCACTGGACAGTGTTTACAGGTTAACCTTTTTCAGTTCAGTTCAGTTGGTACCTGTGCAGTGCAACTTTTGTGATGTGTGACCGCAAAGAATTCCTCTGACTTAGATGGAGATGGAACAGTATGAAAAGACATGATGCTAAAACTATTTTTAGTTCATGTGCTAGTAACATTGATCATTATAGGAAATATTTGATGATACCTTGGCCTGAAAAAAAATGGATATTGGTAACTATTGCATGTACACCGCCCTGGACCAGCTGGTGGCTTGCAGCCCCGGACCCCAGTTAGTTAGAAAAATTTCTCATTCTCATCCCTGTGTAGTTGAATGGATTTGGTGTGTCGTGAAGATGGAGAACTTCAAAACGGTGCTGGTGAAACAGTGTATGGTGGTGTTCGGGCCGGCTCTGACCCTGCCCTGATCTGGGACCACAGAGCACTGCACAGTCTGACAGCCCTGGAGAAGACAAACCTGGTCTCCCCCTACTTTGGCACAGTTCAGACAGACATCCAACCATACATGAGAAGAATTTTGGCAGAATGGATGCTGCAGGTATGCGAATTGCCCAAGTAATCGGTGGGATGCCAAGGTTTGTAGCGCCAATGCTATTGTGAGAAACTAATTGCCGAACTAAGAAACATGATATAAAACAGAGCTGATTTCCAACAGGTGTGTGAGGAACAGAAATGTGAGGAAGAAGTGTTTCCACTGGCCATAAATTACTTGGACTGTTACCTGAGCCGTTTTGCTACTGAAAAGGCCAACTTACAACTTTTAGGGGCCGTATGCATGTTCCTGGCCTCCAAATTGAGAGAGACTGTTCCACTGAGTGCCAGCAAGCTTTGTATCTACACAGACAACTCAATTTCAGTCTCAGACATCCTGGTAAATGCAACATGTCATTGTTTGAATTAAGACGGTAGATGGGATGATAGAGAAGTGCAGGGTCCTTCAGGGGGTTTCAGGGTTTAATTTCAGTATTATTTAATTCACTACAAATCAGTCCAATTAGAGAATGTACAAGAATAACTTTTCTAATCATAGTTTTCACTCTCTCCACTATTACCTCCCCACAAACGATGTACACAGTTAAACAATACTAATACTAATTGAGCAACGTCTTTCCACGTGAGGGTCCCTAGGACAAAATCAAATGGGAGCCTGCAGCCTAATGTGTGTCTATTTGGGCATCCGTGTCATGAAAACGTTTGAGAACCCCTGGAGGCCTAACCGATGACCGGAACTTGGCTTCCTTAAAACATTGTCTTAACCAACATTTATTCCTGAATGTGAGACTCATTTTAGTAAAGTTAGTGACAAAGTTTTCAGTAGCTCCTGACCAGGAGGGTACCCTCTGGTGGCCATATAAACTGTTTGAGTCTGATATCTAGATCTGACTGCATGACTTTGGCCTAATCTCCTTATCAGATATGGTGAAATAGCCAATAGAGGTTCTGTTTGATTCCACAATCTTGCTTATTACGATTATCTGTATCCACGTGCTTGGAAATTATTAGTTATATATATATATATAATGTAAGAGTGTTCATGACTCGTGCGGTGGAATGTTTATAGTGGATTTGTTTAGAAGAATGTGTGTGTGTTCCAGCAATGGGAGGTAGCAGTGGTCTCAAGGTTAGACTGGTGCCTTGCCTCTGTGTTACCATCTGACTTCCTGGAGCCAATTCTGCATGCCATACCATTTGTTCACCCCCACCACCTCCACAGCATGCGCAGACATGTCCACTCCTACATTGCCCTGGCAGCCATAGGTAAGCTACATATCATGGTAGGCTGCCAACATGGGTCAGGGTTTCTCCAAGCAAGGCACCAGGAGGAGAAAAAACAATGTGTTTCTGGAGTGGATGAAAAGGGATTTTGTCGTTTTAAATGAGTCCTGTGGTCAATTATAAGGCCATTCTTATCATAGCAGTAGAAAAACTGAACTATCTGTTTTACCATCCAACTATAGCAGTGAACATGTTTTTTCATTCACCTATTTGTTGAAATTAAGTGACTTTCTGTGTAGAGAACAATGGGCACAAAGCAGCCATAACTTTGATTACGATGTGTCAGCAGTTCATTTCGGAGACAGGGAGCTGAGTTTGTGTAATCCTGTATTGTATGCTTTGAAAGACCCATGTCCGTCTATTCAGCTGGCTGATTTCCCACGAATCTCCATGAGGTTGCCTAAGGCAACAAGTCACAGGGATACAGCCAATTAGGACCTTTTAAATAGACCAACCTGTAAAATTTAGATATTTCCGGGGTCCCAATTTTGTAACACATTCATGTGGTGTTTAAGAAAGGATTGTTCTTTGTTTCACCACCTTTTCTGCCTGAAGCAATTAGGCTAATGTGTCAGATTATCAGGTTTTGGGAAATGTCTGCTTTTAAGCACTTGCCTTTGTTTCTCAGGGTGTCTATAATGGTGGCATTCCTCTGATTATATTACATCTCACCTACCATCTAGCTCTTACTTATTTACGTCTCACAGTGGCATTAGTCTTGTCCAGAAGGTGAACTAGAAAATGGACATCATAATTATCACATATCAAACACATAGATAATTATAATCCTTTTGATTTGAAGTATACAAGTCATCTGCCTCTCTTATCCTCAGATTACAAGTTTTCAGTTTTCTTGCCCTCCACTATTGCATGTGCCTGTGTGGGGGTTGCCATGCACAGACTAAAGCTCCCGGATGGTACCATCTCCACTGATTTAGTCATGAAGCTGTTGGCCAACCTTTTGGTCATTGATCTGGTAAGGATAATGTTTAACTATGCTATTTCTCCCTCTTTTTCAGACATGGTAAAACCTTCATATCAGTGTATCTTTTGACTTTTCCCTGTAGTTACCATTGACAGGGCTGTTTTGATCTTTTTTGAGTATTACCAGCCACTCACAGACAAATTACATTCTCCAATAACAGTCAAGCAGTATGATATCCCAAGGACACCATAGCTTTCAAGTACCCTGAAATAAGAAATAGAAATATTGGTTCAAAATGTGTTGACCTGTTTTGTTGAACTACTCCCTGAAAGTCAATCAAGCTGTTTAATGCAAGCAAGACAAGCATGCATATACATATGTTAGTCAAGAACACACAACTTTTTTTTTTCTGCTCATCACCTTGTGTGCAGTCTCTTCTCTATTAATTAATAGCGTTTTTTTCATCTGACCCTGAACAGACCTCTATCCAGCTCTGCTATGACCAGCTGGGGAGTGTGTTGGAGCTCAGCCTGCCCTCGTTTTCATGCTGCTGCTGTTTTCAGATCGGGAGCACCCAGCCCAATGATCAGCTACACACCCACTCACATTCAGGATGTTCTATTGACACCTGTGACATTACCCCAGGCAAGCAAGCTCTTAAGCTCCTCCCTTCCATGAATGGCTAGGATACATTATGAATAAACAGCCAAGAGAGGTAAAATATAACAAATGCCATTTTAACTTACAGTTTGAGGTCCCACTGCTCGACATAATTCAGAGTTCTTGTGTTCAGTTCTTTGATATTTCCATGCTTTTGCTGCTTTTTTTTTTTTTTTTTAAACTTTTTGTAATTTGTTTTGCAATAGTTAAAGTAGTTTTGAGAGGTATGGCGAATGCTTTATGTTGAGATGTTTTAGTGGCTATTTTTTAGTTAACCTTTTGTTACGTTATCAGATGTATTGCACTGAATCCTAATAACAATGATTGCATATTTTAAATGTGGTAATATTTCATATTTAATATGTATTGATAAAATCCATTTCTCTTGATTTCAAGTACTGTTAGATTTATAGACATTCTCTGGACATGTTTTTGCCTGGTTTCAAATTATATTGCATTCCCCTAAGATTATAACTCAGTACATATTTGCACCAAGGTCACAGACAATTTAAAGCAACACTCAAATTTCATTTTATTTTTTTTATTGAGTTCCTCATTCAGGTCAGGTCAAGTCAATGGGGCAGAGCACAGTCTAATGCAAAAGATAAGCCAGTAACTTTGGAAAACATGATTCTTGTTCCTCTCAAGAAAAAAAAAAAGAAAACATCTTGCAACCTACATACCTGCTATTTCTTTTATGGAAATTAAACAAATGCCTCCTGTCATACTTAAGCGGACTATATTACACATGAAATCAACAAGGATGATGTTGCATTGGGAACAATGATTATAGCTCAGTCCTCAATACTATCCCTTAGTTTCCAGAGTGCAAGAACTTCCAGTTGAAATTTCCTAGCTTACTTTAATGCACACACCCTGATTAATTCCCATTGAGCATCGGGGTATACCAAAAGTCATAATTAATTATGACTACATAATTACATTCCAGTAATTGAACAGCAATATGATTTTGTCTTGTGCAACTTATTGTCTGGTTACCACGTTTTGATGGTCTGATAAAGTGCTATTCCAGTCACTGGCTGGACATTATTCTAATGAAATTCCAAGGCACCAATCCGGTAAAGTTGCACCAATTTTAAATACCAAGCATGAAATCTCAATATATAAAATAAAACAATGTTTAGAACCACTGGTTGTCTTCATTGAAATGGAAACTAAAACACACACAAGCTCCATATCTTCCAGATTGACTGAAAGGTTACACATTAACAAGCCACCACATTATACTTCGCTTAGTTGGTTGGAGCTCATGGTTCGCTTGTGCCTTTTAATGCTGTTCGACTGATGTCATAAGCTTCCAACTTCCCTGTACCATTACTCCATAGAGACTATGGCAGGGACCAAAGCAGGTTCTACAAGTTACTCTTGTAATGAATCAGTGCATGATAAACATCATTCAAGTCATTGTCTCATCTTATTGCATTGAGGAAACAAAACAAAAAAAATAGTCTTTGACAAATGAAGCCCCTGTTACATACAAATATCGTCTTGGCATGGTCCGCTAGTATTTTAAATAATTAGAAAAACAGTGTTCAATAACAGCAAATTTACTCTTTGGTATTGATGAAATATCCTTTCTCCCCATATCCTAAAATGCAATAAAAGCTGTAGTATACATTAAAGTGAGAAACCACCCTAAAACTGAATTCTAGTTATTCCTATTATCTTGGACAGTTGGACACAACATTTGTGAACATAAGCAACTATCCTAAAGCAAGAATCAGAAGAGCTAAGACTCTAAGTTATAAGTAAACACTTTCTCAAACTATTCTATTGACAATGAATGAGAGATTGAGTTTGTGGACTCAAGCAAGGTTCACAAGTGCTAAAACAGTTCTAAACCAAGCAAGATAAACATACCACCAGATATCGTCCCTAGGTACTGTCAGTGTCCATAAAGGCAGTCTCCTACTGACCGTCAATGCAGAAGTTTTAAAAAATATTGCTTGATGACATCGCAGACTAGTTTTGGTTTTAGGGAGGATTTTTGCATCAATCTTGAAATCTGGAGAGTAAACTCAAGTTGAAAATTAAAGCTCATGTTTGACTAACAATATCTCACCTTTCTCCTGAGAATCTTTGAAATGGACATTTCAACTAGTCGGTTGTTCGACATTTTTGAAAAACCCTGTGCCATCTTGTGATTCTTAGCTTAGAATTTGATTATAATAATAACAGGCCATCTAATAAACTCATGATTAAGTGTTTATCAATCACCATCTAAACTAGCAATCTCATGTGAACCTCCTTTTTGGTACTGTACAATTCCTCAAGTTAGCCTAAATGATGATCATTTACTACAACATGCTGCTAATTTCACATACTGCACTTTGGCTAAGTATATGTTCAGCCCTATTCAGTTTCCAGTTACTTGCTGGTCATCAGCTTGCTGCAGCGCCTCTTATTACCATGGCCTGTTTGTAAGCCTCTGTTACATTCTCACAGTCTGTGATGGAAAAAGCACTGTCAGCCACTCCTGACTGGTAGCAGTTCCAGGGCCTTAGCAGACCGTCCCCAAGAATCCTGTCTTCTTGGATGTCCAGGAGGTTGTCAGCAGACACGCATCCCCTCATGCCACCCTTAGATGGTTGATCCATCTGTGCTGGAGGTCCCACACGGTCGGGTAGATCCAGCTGATCAAAGGATTCAGAGGAGAGAATGCTGTCCTCGCTGATGGCCCCACTTGGCCTCACCCTAGCACCCCCACGGGGCAAAGAAGCCGCCAGTTGGTCAAGAGATCCAAACTCTTGGAGCCTACCTGAGGAGAACTTTCCATTGCGCTTTAGGATGCCTTTCCTATACGTTGGTGCTGATGGGCACTCATGAGCTTGTGGTATCTGGGACGAGTCACTGCTATCTGGAGAGGAGGAGTAGTACCCTGACTCTTGTTCTGTTGGCTTCTTTAGGATACCCTTGCGAGGCAGCAATGCAGCTGAAGGGGCATGGGCTGGTGTAGACAAGCCAAAAATGTTCTGTGGCTCCACTGTCCCTATAGTTGGGGCTTCACTGATCACTTTCTGTTTCAGGCTGGTGCGTCTCTTTAGAATTCCCTTAGAGGGGCGAGTGTCGGTGGTCCCTTCATGAACGGTTTGGGAGACATTGTTCTCCTTTCGTGACCTCCGCAATGAACGCTGGCGCACTACATCCCCTCCACCACCCTGTGACCGGAGCAGGCAGCGCATCTTTGAGCCATTCTCTAGTAAAGGCCTGGATGTACGGCGCAGCCAACCAGCAACACTGGCAAGCCCACCAGGTTGTTGTGTGGACAGAGAGGCTGGTGAAACGGTCTGCTCTACTGGCGTGGTCTTACCCTCAGCCAGTAATGGCTGTTGGTAACCCCAGTTGAGCCACCAGTGTCCTGCTATCTCCTCCATTGTAGCTCTGCGGTCAGGATTCACCATCAGCATCCAGCGAATAAGCCCACATGCATCTGATACAGAGAAAGAAAGAGAAAAATAATGCTAATTATTGTGCTCAGCTAGGGCAAGCGAAGACATACATAAATAATACACTGCAAGACAAAGTACATCAACAAAGATAACATTACAATTCATTCAATGAGAAGCTGAGGTGAAAGACTCACCCGAGGGGTTGTTAGGTTTGCGGTAGTTTCCAGTGCTGATCTGCTGGACCAACTTTTTGTGGTTGTTCCCATCAAATGGCATGGCACCATGAACCAGGGTGTATAGTAGCACACCAAGGGACCAAGTGTCCACCTCTGGCCCTCTGTAAGGCCGTCCATTGACAATTTCTGGGGAGGCATACAGAGGGCTGCCACAGAAGGTTTGAAGGTACTCATCACCATGGTAAAGATTTGACAGGCCAAAATCTGCAATCTGCAAAAACAAAGTATAGAATTCAAGCTGCCATGTCAGATTTTCTTTATAGCACTGTCAAATGACTGCCGTCACAACTGTTTTCCACCTGCATATATTTCATTATCTCTCTAGGTGATTAATGTAAAATGTACTAATCCGACAGTTCACAGCAAATCACCTTGTCCTTCAAGGAAAGATCTAGATTTCATGAAATATAATCCGGAAATTGACTTAAATGTTACGAAACACCTAACTAATACCTGCCTTCCTTTATAATCACTTTCATTATTTAGGTCACATGAATTATGGCAGCTAACCCTAACCAACAAATCAAACACTGCATAAAAATACAGTGAAGGAAGGATTTGTATTTTCTACAGATAACAGCAGTGAAGTTTTTTTTTTAATGACCATGAACCTTGTGTGTGAGAATGGTACAGGGGTGTAAATGTAGTCCTTTGTGGGTGTTGAGACACGGGTGTCCCTTGTGCGTACCTTAACATTGCCATTGCCATCTATTAAAATATTCTCCAGTTTTAGGTCCCGGTGCACAATCCCATTCTAAGAGAAAAAGATATGAAAGTTAGTTGCATAACAATATTTTTGTACGATGATAAAATGACCACCTAGACCACTCGATATCAGTTTGCTTGTTACTGGAAGCTGTCCACTTTATATGAAAGGGTTCGCCTTTAATGGGTCAGAGCAAATTATTTTCCGAGAGAAGATTTTTCTGGTGCGTCAGCTATGCTACATTGTCCTCTACTCTGTAGGGGGGCATGCCTTCCACTGGAGCAGGAGTTTGAATTAGAGTCACCTTCAAAAAATGCAGGTCAACTACTCACTTGTTTGCCCCTTACTAGCACTTGTTGTAGCAACTGACAGTCTTTGTATGTCATGTTTAGATAGCATTCATTCATTGTTTACATGCAGTCATTAAGAAACTATTGTGTGCCATGCTATAGAATCATCAGGCTAAATAAAAGTTTAGATGGTCTTCGAGTGCTTTCAACATGGATACTGAAATATTTCTTTATCAACACATCAGCAATCAATAAAGTCAGGAAATATTGTCCAGAGTACTTTTCTGAATGATCTGTGCTGAACATTAGGGAACAACTGATTAGTGTGTGTGTGTGTGTGTGTGTGTGTGTGTGTGTGTGTGTGTGTGTGTGTGTTTCTCTAGCCAGGA
>OOFE01040424.1:0-11277 GCA_900323365.1 Monocentris japonica | reverse complement strand
TTTATATTCCCTTCCAAGACATCTGAATGTCTTTGATCACAGTGCTAAGAACTCTGGTTCCCCTCTCTGTTTAACCTGTGTTTCCCTGTTAATCACTGGGAGCCAAACTGTGTGTCAATGAGCCTTTGTTTGGGCTTTGATATCCCAGCCCCCACCCTCACACCCCTCCCCCTCCTTTCCCCAACGTGGCTAGGGGTATGTTAATCTTTCAGATGCGTTAATGTTTTCAATTAATTGGCATCATTAGTGAAATGGTTCGACCTACGGTGCAGAGAGACATGATGAATGGGCAGGTGAAAAAGAGCCCAAGAGTAAGAGAGAACACTTACCGTCTGGTAGGTGGATGTGTGTCAGAACAAGACGTATTATTATCCTGTGTTTACCAAAGCCTAAAATGTTTTTGACATTCAAACAACAAGCTGTACACATTTGAGACGTGACAAACATTGCACTCTGTTGAGAATTTAAATTCAAATCTTATTAGGCAGTTATGTTCCCTTGCACAATTTAAGGTTGCAGACTTATATGGCAGACACAAATGCATTATGTAGAAAGTGTATGCTTACGGATGATATGCTTTTTATGTGTTTTGCAAATTGTTAAATTAAGATAATGAAAGAACGTGATTGGACAAAAATGTTTTTGTGTGTTTGTCTGTCACTCTGTCTGCTTCTCTGTATGTACGTGCATGCACAGTGTGAACGAGTGCGCGTGAATATCTTACCCCTGACCCTTGAATAGTAGAAAATAACATTTATAATAGTCCTCATTTCATTCCACTTATCAAATCATCATGAATTCATTTTTGAGCTCAGAACAAACTATTTCCCTGATTTCATGCAGCCATATCTCCATGCCTATTCACACACACTTCTCCATGATACTGTCAATAATGTAGATTTCTCTCACCCCTCTATTTCTTAAATGTCAGATATAGAGGGGTCTTTCTCAGTGTCATCACAGTCCTCTGGCTACAGCTAAGCCTCAGCTGACTTTATCAGAAGGAGGACAAGGAGGAGGCGGGAGGAGAGCAAACAGTGAAAGTTAGTAAGTTATTTAGTGCAGAAGAGTTCTGGGTCAAATTTACTTTTTTAGAGCATTTCAGGGCCTTTTTGAAGTGTGTATGTGTGTGTGTTTGCACACGCACTTCACTTTGTATGTACTTTATAAGTATAATGGTACATGTAGGTATACACAATTGAATGCGATGGTATGTAAACTTGCGTGTGCATGCTTGCATGTGTGTTGAGACATAGAGTGGGGCAGCAGCACATGGCAGCTTGTCTTGTTTCTGGACATCATTAATACTGCAGTCATCTCCCATGGTGCCCCTGGCAGGGTCAGAGGTGGGTGGTAGCCAGGGGAAGGAGTGAAGGATCAGAAAAAATCTATGCAGTTCCCCTTTAAGAGAAGCGTTTAAGGAAGCTGCCAAGTCAATAATCAGGGGATTTAGAGTAAGGAGTTGGGAGCCAGCATTTTGAAAGGTCAACAGTGTAGTCTTTAATGATTCTCCTATTGGTAATTTTTGGGGGAGAGAATGGTTCATTTGGTGCATGTTTAAGCTCATCCATGCAAAATATTATGACACCTAGAAAACTAAAGTCAGCTTAACACAGTTCCATGACACTGAAAGTTGAGTTTTCAAGACCAACAAGAGAAACGCTGAGATTTGAAACAAGGAATTCTTTTTTAGAGTGTAACAGCTGAAGAGTAAGGCAGTAGATTATTACATGAACTGGAATGATGATGATTTAAACTTGACCTAATACATTTATTTAGCTTTCCATTAACATGTATATTATTTTTTCGTACTGTTTTTTTAGCAGGAAAGTAAGGAAACTGGAAAAAATATATATAATTTGTTGGAAGACTATGGATAATATAAAGGTGAAGATAATGAAGCATTGGATCCATACAAATATGTAGAAATGGTTAAATTAATTAGTATGAAATATCATTTGATGAGATCTGAATTCACAGAGCTGAAAAGTAGAACTTCCCTGTTGATTTTCATCCACATCAATGATTTAACTAATTAATTTTATCTATTAATATTTATGCATGGGAAAATGATTCATTAATGAAATGTCAGAATTGAATAGATCTCTTTCCTCTGTTTCATCTTGACATGATGGTGTTTTGACAGCCCTCCTCCCATCTGGAGAACTTGTAGGGAGCAGGAACAGACTGCTTATGAATATTGAAATTTCTCCGATCCAGGAAACTGGCAATTCATGTTGAATTATTTCAGCCTATCAAGTATGTATAGCGCTGCATCGATTACACAAACTTAAAAGATTGATTGTCTTGCAGGCACATATCCTGTTCTAAGCCTCGCTCAGATTTCGGTTTTCTTTTGAGCACTTTAGTGAACTGTGTAGTGAAGGCCTGCTGATAATTGTAGGACAGATGGTTCACCCCATCAAATCCTTTCTATAAGTTTTTCTGCTTATTCAACTCCAAATTAGAAAGCACAATAAACCCACAGTGGTTTATTTTCATAAAGCTGCTATTATTTAAACATTTCTTTCCCAGCAACTCTGAGTAAGTGTTGAATAAATTCTCCTCTCAGACGGTTTCTTTTGCATCAAGTGTCTTTAATATAAAAGCATGATCATGGGAAGAGATACATACACAGCAAGTGTTATGCAAGTCTTCAACAATATGTTAAGTCTGCACAACCTTTATAGGGAGAGTGTGGTTAACATACATAAAGAGGTGTAACTCAGGTTCCAGCTTGGTAACCCCTAATGATTGGCTGTAACTCTTCTGGGGAACTATGACAGACCAGCCAGTTTCAGACAGACCAGCCAGTTCAAGGATACCCAGCTACCTGATATGGATCAGAAAGAACTAGAAGTAAACTCTTGTGATGTTAAAAGGGGCCCAGAAACTACTGATTGGAGAACACAATGATCAAGGAAGCATTATGCTTATGCAGTATTTCTTCACAAGGCTTTTCAGCATTCCAACACTTGGATATACAGTATTACAAAGATAACATAGGTACATGGTATTTTCTTCCACAGAAAGTAAAGACCCACCACTACCCTTTTGTCACCTGACAAACATTGTTTTTGATCTGGTATTGTGTCTCATCACAGCACGTGATGAGGGCATATTGTAATTAATCTCTTTTCCTATCTGACTGCTAGATCTTTTCCTGCTAATGTTGTCCTGCTGGCCCGATGTGGGGAACATTAGTTGTTTTGTTTTTAAACGTGTCAAGCATGAAAGAGCCATTAACAACCAAGCCCCCCTGGCTGCCCTCCAGCACTGCGTTACATATTGTTACTATATCTATTTGATCTTTTCTCTTTTGTGTTTTTTAATATAATCTTCCCAAGGATATCTTCCCTTTGATATACACTTCTAAGCTTAGCAGAGGAGCCTTTGTGGGGACAGGTAAAACAGTGGCCTTTATGTAATGCAGTAAAAGCAATTGTCAGAGACAGGATTCTGCACTGCAGGATCTAAGTATTGTAGTTAAATATGGTTAGATAGCATCCATATTTGTCTCCATTTTCAAATTAATCACATTCACTATTGCGGTAGACTTGTATAAATGAACCACGGAAATAACAGTATTAAATCATCATAAGGGATGCGCTGCTGTAATGTGATATTGTTTTTATTAAACATGTAATCAGAGATCATAGGCATGGCAATAATCTTCCCCTTTTTATGAGATTCATACGCCTCTGTGTGCACGTCTGCTTTCTTTGTTTTCCACACCACTAATGAGTTGGCCTCAGTCCCCGGTGCCAGGAGAAAAATATATTTAAGTGCTAAGCACTGTTTATTATTTAATTGTCGCCACCAGTGTCCACGATATCAGTGAGGTACGTTTGTGGGTTTTTTGTTCATCTTTCTCCTGCAGGCCATTAGTTCTGTAGCAGCACGGAGTGACTGACTGCCGAGTCAGAAAGGTACAGTAGGCACCACAATATCTCACTTTCTAAAGAATATTACTTAATAGTAGCTGAAAGAAAAGCTCATTATGAGAGAATAACCACTCATCTAGGCAAAAGCCATACTGCCATGTGAGGATTATTTATAAAGTGTAAAGCAACAGGAAAGGATAACCTGGTATTTCACTGGTTAGCATTCCAGAGAGTCAAGAGGTGGAAGGAACAAAAGCTTCAGGGCAAGGTCATCATTTCTGTCCATGTGGCAGTTTGAAGCACCCACAGAGAAACAGACAGAAGTTAAGAGAAAATGCTATCTATGTAATGTTCTCAGCTGGCAACTGGTATGTGTGTGTGTGTGTGTGTGTGTGTGCAACAGAGACACACACACACACAAGAAAGACAGTGAGAGAGAAAGAGAGAGAGATACTTGGAGTCATTTATAATGGTGCAGCCATGCTCTTTCCATCTCCCAGGGTGTATGGCTCCTCAGCAGTGTGTGTAGCCTTGAGGGAAACACCAGACAAGGACAGAGCTAGGGTTGCTGCTGATGCTTTGGCAGGGGAGATACATCTTGTAACACAGCATGCTAAATGACAAAATGATATCTCATCAGAGGGCCACCCTGTGTGTGTGTGTGTGTGTGTGTGTGTGTGTGTGTGTAGTGTAGTGTAGTGTGTGTGTGTATCTCAGGGGGAAAGTCCCTGGACACCTTGATGCGTATATGCTTTAACAGAGGAGCATTGTAGCATGCTGTTTGTAGAGTAAGCTTTGAAACAGAGTGCCGAGCTGGTGCTGTTGTGCTCCATTGACAGAGTGGAAACATTGCAGGGTGTCTGCACTGCTGTGAGTAACTGTCAGGTATCGCAACATCTGGATAAGTGGTAAAGGGACAGTTTGGAAATATTTGGAATCATACAGTGTATGTGTACCACTTAACTAAGGTTTTCTCAGTTGACTGCTTTTGGTTTGCCTGGCTTGCAGATGTGATGTTTATCAGCCTATACCAAAGTAATCCCCAGAATTTCCAAAAATGAAAATATATCATACCACTACACAAGTACCTTAGTAAAATGTAAGCTCCATAGATTTTATATTCACACCAACTACCTGACATTCAGCACACACATCATGCAAGCTGTCATTGGCCAGGCTGTGCTCCTGCCTTTCGACCCCTGAAAGGTCATCAGTGTTGTAGCCATCATGATGATACCAGGATCCACAGAGCGCCACAGAGCAACTGGGGCAAAGGTAGTCGAGGGGCGGACAAAGCCCAAATAAAGCTTTTAATGCGCACGATATTGATCCCCTCAGTGAAATAAACTCAGGAGTATTGGCAGGCCCAGAATCCCACTTTGAAGGGACTCCATAATGAAGCTGGTCAATGCTAAGCTGTCCGCAATCAATCCCCCACATAACAGTTAATTACAAGTGAGGCTGCCATCAAGCAAAGGAAGAGAGAGAGGCTCAACGTGGAGAGAGGGAGGGGTAGAGCAGTATAGGACAAGCTTAGTTAAGGCAAGGGGGAGGAGGGAGAATAATGAACGGTTCAGAGCGAGGAGGTATGAAAATGAAATGCACCAAGTGGTGTGTGTGCCTATGCATCTATGCTTGTATGTGTGTGTCTTTAAGCACACGTTTTGAGCATTGCGGTCAATGGTATTAGTGTGTGTGTGCGTGCATGCATGCGTGCGTAAGTGTGCATGCGCTGTAAAGTGCCAGCATTGAACCCTCTCCTGAGAAATGCAGATAATTTTATCTAGTATCAGAATGCAGATTACCCCAGTAGCTCAGGATGTAACAATCCCTAGTACTAACATTACTTGCGTCGCCTTCTTAGCATGCTTTGATATCATCTCAATGATTCTAAGCTTATAAGCCAAAATGAAGTCCTCTTCCTGTGCCCTCGACATACCTCCCACGAGATTTCTCAAGAAAGTATTTCCATCCAGTCTGTCCATATATCCTCTAGATTATTAATAGTTCATTTTCAACTGGTATTGTCCATGCCTACTTTAAAAATGCAATCATTCAACCACTTCTCAAAAAGCCTTCATTGGACCCTAACTCCTTGAATGACTAATGCCAATTTCCAAACTTCCTTTTCTGTCCAGAGTGTTGGAAAAATAGTGACTGACCATTTCATGAATGGAAATGGACTCTGATAAGTTCCAGTCAAGTTTTAGAGCTCTCCACAGTACTGGGACTGCTCTTCTCAAAGTTATTAACGATTTGCTATTACCTGCCGAGGTGGGGAACTCTTCAGTTTTAATTCTGTTAGACCTCAGTGCTGCATTTGATACTGTTGATCATTTTATTCTTCTTGAACACATTGGGTTGGCATCCCTGGTACTGCTTTAGATTGGTGATGACTGGGCTTTAGATTGCTCCTACCTACATGATAGGACTTGTAGTGTAGCGATTGGTGCCTCTAGGTCATCTCTATCAAGGATGACCTGCAATGTACCCCAGGGGTCTGGTCTCGGGTCAATCTTATTTTCCATTTGTATGCTACCCCTGGGGCATATCATCCATAGACACAACATCAGTTTCCATTGTTATGTGGATGACACACAGCTGTACCTGCACCTCTGTACCAATTTCAAATTACATTAAGCTGATAGACACACTCCATGACTGCCTTCTGGACCTTCAAAACTGGATGTCACACAATGTCCTGCAATTGAATCTAGGCAAATTTGAAGTTATTATTATTGGTCTTGATATCATTGGCACCTAAATCCTAAATCATTTAGCCCCTTTGTCCTTAAATTTAACCTTGAGTTGTAGGAATCTTGGCATCATCTTTGACAACACTCTAACCTTAGGCAAGAATGTTTATCCATTTAGAGTTTATCCAGATTGTAACTGGTCCAAAATGCCACAGCAAGACACTTCGAGAACCAAAAAGAGAGTGTATATTAAACACATTTTAGCTTCCTTGCATTGGCTCCCTTTAGTACTGTTTTTAAGATTTTATTGATCAACTTCAAAGCAGATTTTTGGCGAGCACCTAATTAAACTGCTGAGTTTTTAGCCCCATACAAGCTAATGTATCCTCGGGTAGGGCTATCTTGGTTGTTCAACAGTTCTAGGCTGAAGTCTACGGTCCTTCTCTATCAGGGTGCCTAGACTCTGGAATGACCTACCCAAGGAGATTAGGCGAGCCAGTTCAGTTTTTTCTTTTAAATCGTTATTAAATACACTTTTTTCAGGCTTGCTTTTACTTAAACTGAGGTTCTGTGCTGACGTTTTATTGTTTACTGTCTGGTTGTCCTAAACTTTTAATTTTCTGTTCTTCTCATTACCATTAATACTAACTGCATTACCAGTATTATATCCTTATTTTGTATTTATCATATGAGGCACTTTGTAAAGCTTTTTTTGATAAGTGCTATATAAAGTTATTATTATTATCATTATTATTACAGAGTGTGTGATCATCTTCCATTAGCCTGCTCTGAGGGTGTCAGTTTCCCCTTGCTAATAACACCAAAGCATGCACAGGCAACCTGCAGTGAATGTTAGCCTGCTCTTCACACCACACTGAAAGCCCTATCAATGAAATAGAGACTAGAATGCAGTTGAAAGAAGGAGATCTGGAGAACAGTTGTTTACAGAGTCTACTATCAGAATCTACCATCATGGATAGCACTGCATTGCCCATACCATGTATTCCACATCTTGTGGTTTCAAATCCAGCTGTTGACCTTTGTAAAATGAGGGCTTTTCTTTCTCTATTCCATTTCTAACACTCCTCTGTATGTTATCTTATAAAGAAGAAATGTCATGAAAATCTATGTTCCACCAATTTGCAATATGATTGTAAACATATTCTTGACATCTCCTTATGCTCTCTGTCTTCTGAGGGTACTGCCCTACAAGCAATATAAGCAACTAGTGTCAAGGTGTCTGAGAACTAGCGCTGAAATCTGGGGTCCAAACACTGAAATCTGCTAATGACTGCAGTCTTCTGCCTCTGTGTGTGTGTGTGTGTGTGTGTGTGTGTGTGTGTGTGTGTCTCCCAGGCTAATGGATTTACTGGCGATGGCGTCGGGTATTTATTACTATGTGTAATTGAATGCAATGATAATCGTTGTTGTGTAATGTGATTTTAATGCAGCAGCGATGGTTATGTATAAGGCCTAATGACTTTGCCTCCAAGGGGGTATGGCTCACAATTTAAAAAAAAAAATGGAAAAGAATGTGATTTTGATTTCTCTCTCTCTCTCTTCCTATCTGTTCTCACTACAAATAAAGTTTAGTCAAAGTCCTCTCACTAATGAGCAAGCCCTTTTTAAGTTCTCTTATTTTAGGTAGTTTAGTTAGATAATATTTTAAAAAAGGTATCTCTGTATGTGCATGTGTCTTTAATCCAAAGGTATAATGTTCACATCAAGCTCAAGCTGAAGATGGTAATTGCAACTGCAAATATTTGGCATGAATTACATAAGAATCGTTTTTTTATCCAAGTCAACTGTATATGCTTAAAGGCAGAAAAGATCAATAACCATGACTTGAATTATCATATCCTTTACAGCATATCCGTTCACATACATTTCACAGTGGTTGTGAATTGCATTTCATGTTCATTTTGGCCACATTTCACAAGCTAACGTCCACAAAAAGCAGGCAAATAGGCATAGGAGGGCCCATCAGCTGCTATTACAGTCCTGTCTTATCGACCTCTTGGTTTACTATGCAGGATACTGCAGGAAATTCCAGCATCTCTAAATTAATCTCAAAGAGAAGTCCTTGCTGGGGAAATTGAACTATAAATACACACGTGTGTGTATGTGGACATATACATACACACAGACAAAGACACACACACACACACACACACACACAAAACACTTTCATACATGCTTATGTGCGTCAACCCACACATATGCATAACTACACACACACACACACACACATACACTACACACACACACTCACATTACACAAAGCCGGGGCTTTGCTTGACATTATTAGTTTTGCATTTGGGCTCTCTGCCCAGAGTAACGGTATGGATTTTCGCCTTGGCTCCCTATAATTGGATGAGTTAAATTTCTCCATTCATTACATGTGCATCTGACCTCTGGACCCTGGCAGCTCCTGTGTTTTATTAGCACTCTCATCCCCTGATAATAGGAGACCATCTCCCCACCAACACTCTCCCTCTTTCACACACACACCCACACGCACATACTGTCTCCTCCTTAACAAATTAACCCTTAGCATTCTGTGCAGGGAGAGAGAGTATGAGTTTAACCTCTAGTGGCATGGTAACCAATCATACATTTAAGGATGAATTCATCAATAGCAAAGTCTATTACATGATATGTAGACCTCAACAGAGTGCCCAAAACATAAAACTGTAAGCTTTAATATTTGCTCTAATATCTCTTTTGTATTTAACAATTCATTGGATGCTTGTGACTTTTGGCCTTAAATATTGTCTACTACAAGACTAGCATTTTACCTTTTCCAAACTCAAACAAAAAAAACTTTCTTTATGAAATGAATCATTCACCGATTCAACAGATGTTGCCTGACCTTAGCAGCTAAGAAACAGTCATACAAATATATACTGTATATTTTCTCAATATAAGGGGCCAAATAAAATTGTTTATTTTGTTTTGCAGAAGCATGAAAATCATTTTGTTCTGAAATGTAAGGATTAAGTAAATATCTCATTATTCATGTTAACATGTCTGCCTGGTAATAGATATGAAACATTAACCATTTTCATTTTGACTGACAACAGCTGATTAAAAACTAAAGAAGACATATTTCTGAACTGTTAAAGCCGCTATCATTGTAATTCAAATAAGAAAAAAGTGAATTTCATGTTGGGGTGTCTAATCCTGGTTCCTGGTATAGCCATGAGCTTTTATACACATATCATGGTCATGTATATTTCATGGGAGCATGTATATTTAACACAGCCATGTATACCATATGTGGGCATGATATATGAGTACTGACAACAGTCCTTGACATTATATGCACAATTACTCTTTGTCCCTGCCGTAAATCCCCGGGTTGAGCATAGTAAACAAAGAGGCAGGGCATCTCAGCTGTCCAGGAGAGGGAGGGGAACATGGCACAAGGTCAAAGCCATTGTGGACTTCATCTGCGGCTTCATACAATGAATACAGACTGAGAATCCATTTGTCACTGAATATATATTTCACGGAGATGATGTATGCCGCAACAAATGTACACATCCAGCAGAAAAGGTGCAAAACTCAAGACGAGAGGGATTTTGCAAGTCCCAAAGTTCAGGCTCTCACATTCACTTAGCCTCTTCCCTGAAAGACGAGGTGACACTGTATTGATCGTAACCATCTTTCAAGGCCAAAAACTTAAAGCCTTGTGTGGCACATTCAATGACCTGCTGTTGACGCTAATGTTGCTGGCTATGGCTCTCCAAGGGCCCTGTGTACAAGTATCTGCCTGACTGCTGGCTTTTGGCTTGGGGTTTCTGACAGCTGCACAACAATGCTAATTGCTGCTCTCTTGTAGCAGCCAATGTGTAATCAGCTCAGTACTCTGCTGTTTAAACTTTACAACAGTAATGTATGCAAACATGAATTCCATTTATTCCCCACCAGGTCCCAATAGGCAGGCCTTAAAGTTGCAAACTGTCTTACATCACAAATTACTCGGTTGGGACTTAATGCTTTTTATATCACTCATAATCCTGGTGTTCCACACTAATTAGTCAGAGTTGCCAGCATGCATATTTCTCATAACTATTTGGTACCATCAAACTCTTTTTCCTACCTATTTTCAGCACTCTTGGGTAGCATGCACTTTTCATGGGTCTTTTATTATAGTATTATTTTCTCTTATAGCAAAACAAACTTCATTGGTGGCAGTTATCTCGTTCAGAAAAACCTGAGCGTGTGCCTAGGTTCGAAATGAATGAACATATATAACATTCTGTGAGTAGATTTACTCATGAGATATTGATTAAAGAATTTTCCACATGCAATTAAATACCAGGAATACCAACAAAACTAGATGAAGGATTAACTGCTCTGATCAAAATGTTACCTTGACTATTGGGGCGGCAGGTTGGCCTAGCGGTTAGAGAGACCAACCCATGACCAGAGGGTCACTGGTTCAATCCCCAGCACCACCAGGGGGGTGTATTCCAGCTGTGAGCTGGTGATCCGAAAATGACTGGTGTCACAGCTACAGTGCCCACCAACACTGCCAAAGTGCCCTTGAGCAAGGCACTTAACCCCAAAACCACTCCAGGTGCACTGTTCATTGGCTGACACCTGCGCTCTGACCTCTGACCTGAAAAATGCATGCATGTGTGTGGTGTAATATGTTATGTGTGTGTATATATCTAGTCAGGGGTATGCAA
>OOFE01040421.1:19638-37198 GCA_900323365.1 Monocentris japonica | reverse complement strand
ATATACTTAGCAGTGAGTACAACACCGACAACATTTCAACAAGTTGAAATAATGTAAGCTATTTATATTATAAATGCTGTTGGGTGTTGCTTTCTAATGACCAAACAAAAAGGATGCAAGACTTCCTTTAGGACTCTGTTCTAATCTATGGCAGAGAGATTAAGACACCTTATTTCTGTAGGGAGCTAGACAGGATAGTTAACACACACTACTGAGTACTCATTCCATTCCAGCCTGCACAAATATTAAAAATGGTCATTGGTGATGCATTTTGACTCACGTCCATGTCTTCTATTACTTTTCTTCTTAAATTTGATGTAATTTTTAAATGCTTTGCATTGTATATCTGAGAATAGATACTAGTTATGAGAACAGATAGACCAGATACAACAGGGCATTAACATATCATAGCTATCTTCTGAGGTCAAGAGTGACAGATTAAGGAATGCTAGTGGGCCCTGCTCTTTAGTCACACAGTATGGTCATGACCTTGGATCCCACACTGAAAAGAAAGGATCACCGTGGCGGTAAAAAGTAAGCCTAAGGAGCCTCCATACGAAGTTCAGCTACAACAAATTGTTCCACTTTCAGTTGATTGGAAAAAAGATTCAAACAACCAGGTTGGGATAAAATCTAATTTTTGTGCAAGCAGTCCACCTTCATTCTGCTATTATTCATTTTCAAACTGTATAGGAAGCAAGCAGAGAGGTGAGAAGTGTTACAGCACAGCTACGACACAAGGCTTTGCTTCAAAAGCATAATCTACTCATGTAACCCTTAATCCCAACAAAATGGTCTATCTGTTGACGTTATCAATATGTGATGTCACTGATAGCACTAGCAGCCTACAAATATGTTGATCATAGCCAATGCCATATTGGCTATGATCAACATATTTGTAGGTCCTTCTAATAACCTACACAAAATATGTACAAAGTCATTCATTCACAAGCAAAAAATATGGATGGCTTTCATAATTTGGTGCAGGGGAAAGCGTCTTTAGTTTGTCCTCCTTTTCTGATTCATTGCACTAAAGCAGAAATGTATACCAGATAAGAGTGCACGTGATGGGTAGTCATAAAACTTGCTCTTACACAACTAGCTATTCTATAAAATAAGCAGTTCCCCATCCCCTCCACAGTCTCTCTCACACTCGACTCACATAGGGAGGAGCAAGAAAAGGTATGTCTTATATGTCTTTGTCTTGTTGCCATTTGGTGTTACTTTAGTCAGTCTGCCAGTCAGCTGAATTATCCTCAAATAAACACATGTAACTTTATGAAATTATACATAGTTTAAAAACGTGTTCAGCATATTCCAGCCTAGAATTTTATTAGAATTCTGAAAATAATTTACTTTGAACATTATATATTTGAGGCATTCCAATCATCGCATTGACAGAAAGGGGGATCTCTTACTGCTTGCCCCCCTCCACAGTGAGGTCAGAGGTCAGGGTCAGCTACATAACAGCGCCCCTGGAGCTGGCATCTTGTGTCTTGTCCAAGGACACTTCAACAGGCAGACACTGGCTGCCTCAGGAGCTTGGACCTGATTTGGCTGGGCTTGGACCTGATTTGGCTGGGTTGGAGCAGAGTCTCCTGAATCACTATGCTACCCTGCTGCCCCCCTGTGTTGAACACATTGAACAGACACAATGCTCACTTCGATGACAAAATTTACCATTATAATTTTTTTTACATTTCTTTTGTCAAACTTGGGATGACAGCGTGGCGTAGTACTTAGAGAGAGGTTCATCTCAGGTTCATTCCCTGCAACAGCCTGTGTGTCTCCATCAACAGCCATGTGTCTTGTCAACTTGTCAACATGTCCTTCATCAGGACACTAAACCCTACCTACTCTCTCACTATAAGCCACTGGTGCTATTTTAGATATACCAAATGTACCAAAGTGGGTATTGCTTTGGTTGCTTTTAAATGAGAATGTGTCCTCTCTATCAATTCTAGTATCCAAACATTCTCTATGTAATTTTGTACAAGTGTACAACTCAAAAGAAGTTTTCTATTTTTGGATAAATTGAGATTTTCTCCTTTATCATAGTTATCCACAATGGCAGAACATGATTCTGGACGTCTTGCTGCGATAGCGGTGTCTGTCCTCGTCTTTCTAGTTAGCCTGGTGTTCAACGGGCTGGCGGTAGTTGGAATCGGTATGTTGAACCTTATGAAATTGTCTGTATTTCATTATGTTTCCTGATTTCTGTTTGATTTCTACAAGTTGTTCAGTAGCCGTTTGTATTGAGAAATCACTTCAATCCTATTTATGATTCATTCTTTGCATTTTCTTCCCTAGGTCCCTATTTGACCACCACAGCCAACGTGTCTGCTGTGTTTGACACCCAAGTCACCCCTTCAGGATGGACTTTTAACATCTGGACTGTCATTTACATCTTTCTGATTTCAACGATTGTGTATATCCTCACTGGTCTTTGCAGAAAGTTAGTGAGTTTTTATGTCCTCTTTATTAAAACCTCACACTATTTTCTATTTTCATTGTTAACAAAAATCTCAGCATTGTCCAAAGACCAGACCTGGGTCAGATAGGAGAGGCAATTTTTTTTTATTTTTTTTTAAACCTGCTTGGAATACCAGATGTGTAAGGAAAATTCAGAGAGTGTCAGCCAATTATCAGCCACTGAAAAGCATACTACTGTCAAATACTTTCCTGTGGTTGTCTACATTTTTTTGGTACTGATTGTATTATCCAGTAAGGTAAACGCTACCTATCTGGCGCTGAGCTAGACTAAGAAAAACTATTAAAAGTATTTACAAAAACTGTTTGACCCAAGTCTGACCCAAGTCTGCCTAGTATATTTGTACAGTACAATTCATTGTTCTCATCTTGCTTGTAGGAATGGCTATGGCTATGTTTACTGCAGCCCCTCGGTGTTGCCGTATGGATTCTTTATTAGTTGGTGCTTCAATATGTGTTTCAATATTGGCTGGCTGCTTCTTTGGGACAGAGGGTAAGAGGTTTTTTTTAAAGGGAGCTTTTAAATGGCTCACTTTTCCTTGGTGTTTATACATTGTTTATTAAACTGGCAGTGGGTTTCTGTGTCACTACATGTATTTCCAACAACTGAAACTATAACTAAACTATAACAATATGGTATATAAGGTCCTACCATAGAAACAATTTTTAACAAAATATGTTTTTCTGCTATTTTTTCACCCCTACCAAAAGGTTGATGATTGCCGCACTGGTTTTTCTTTTTCTGGTCATCTGTACAAACTATATCATGGTGTGCTACTCTTGCCATGGACTCCATCTTTATGGAGCCTGGCTCAACAAATACCACAAAGTGGACCTGTGGCTCCTCCGTGTGTTGGTTAGTATGACAGCCATATTGATATTATTGTGTATACCTTTATGCACTGCTAGTTACCAGCTTAGATTAATCTATTTTATTTAACTTAAATTAATATTACATGGTTGTATTAGTGTGACAGATAGGAATTTAGCTCAGATGTCCCCTGAGGAACAACAAATATCCACCAGTCAGCCTTGTATTGTTTCAGGCATAGTTACTCTGTATTCATGTGAGTGAATTAAACTTACATACTCTTTCATATATTTGCAGCTTCAGAATGGTGTGACTATGTACACAACATGGACAACGATTGCAACTCTAATTAACCTGTCCATTGTACTGACTTATGATGCAAACATGTCCCCAACGGATGCTGCCACCATCTCACTCTCTATTTTGACTGCTGTGTTGCTTGTGTGGTAAGTGCATCAAAGGAGGATGCTCTTCACATTGGAAAATGCTTGTGACAAAGAGCAATGTACCAAAACTCAGGCATCCATCGGGGAATTTCCAAAGCAATGTATATGTATTTGATGCTTCACAGGTTTATCGTGGAAAACTTTGTCATTGACAAGCATGTGCGGTACATCCTCACTGTCTACCCTGTTGTGATCTGGGCACTGTCTGGGAACTTGGACAAAAACTATGATGCTAAATCACCCAGCCGCAATGGCGTCTTCATTGGTAAGACACTTGTGACATTTGTGATAATCAGAGGTGGAAAGTAATTGAAAATTTAACAAAATCTTAAGGGAAATAAGTAGTACTTGTACTACTAAGTACTACTTTTGTGACTTTTTAATAACTAAGTACTACTTTTTAGTGACTCTAATTTCCAAGACAAATAAGTTTAACAACAGTATATATTTATATCAGGGATGAGGAAACGCTATAGCTCAATGGCCTCTACAAAACTGCATTTGGCGGCAAACAGCAGAAAATCTTTATGACCACAATCATCTGTCTGAAAGCTGTACTTACTGTATGTTTATCCTCTAGCTGTGCTGTTGGCTTTGGCCTGTACCCTGTTTGTCACAAGGATTATTTTGGTCATTTGGAGGCACATCAAACAGCCGCTCTACAAAGATGTCAGTGCTGAGGCCATGTCTCCGATGGATATTGCTGAGAGGCAGAAAAAGATATTTCGCTAAATGTGTTTGATCAGGAATATTTTCATGGCACAAGACAAGGGATACTTCATGTTCACAAAACCTAATATGTAATGGACAATTATGTTATTGTTATATTTGTTGATAACTTGATAACTAAAATGTTTGATTTTGCATGTTTTGACACATTCTGTAATGAAGTGTGAATTATTTCATCAGAAATATGCATTTAAACTTTGTCTGCCTGTGATATATAAACTTTTTATGGCTATTTGCTAGCATATTGACTGCTTGCAGCCGTTTTCAGGTACAGATAAAAAGACTGTTTCAACACGGCACATGGTGTGGGTTTAGAAGAATCACAAATCTTCAGAGAGAGTAGCTAGGGGTATATATGTATTGGTTGGATACATCCAAAGTCTTGGATGGGAAACATGTTGACGGAAAATATGAGTGTGGAAAATATAAACTGTGCAACAAATTTTGCATAATGTGAAGATTACAGTGAGGAATTGAGTCTTTTATTTATAGAACTGGCTGGACTTTTATTTACTATCATTTATTCATCAAACTGGCTTGCATCAAACTGGCTTTCCAAAGTGGTTGTCCGGGATTCACATGGATGCCAGCACACACAGGAGTAGAGGGGAATTAATTATGCTTTGGCAAGGAAAACCATACAACAGGACAGAATTGGGGTGGAGGTGCCAATAAGTACAACTGAAGCCAAATCTCATCAGAAAGTGATGGTGGAGAAATGTCAGGATGGATGGGAGAATGAGGAGAAGGGTAGACATATCTTTCACATCCAAAGAGTTGGGAGTTGGGAGAGTCACAGGAAGGAGTAGACGGGAAGAAGCCATGCATACCAGGGCATAGTGGACTGAACAAGACACTTTTGATTATAGGGAAACATGAGAGGTGTGATTTCTGCCAGGAGACAGTGCAGTAGTCAATCCAGTCCTCAAGGACCCCCTGTCCTGCAGGTTTTAGCTCCAGCTCTTCTCAGGCACACCTGAACCAATTAGAGGCTTCGTGTTTTCATGATACTGTAACCAACCGTGCTGAGCAGAGCATGAGATAATACAATGTGCTCAGGGAGGGAGAGATAGAGATTAAAAGAGGATTTGAGGAAAAGGGTGTCAACGAGTGCTAAAATTGTATTACAAGGAACGTCATCGCAAGGAATTTCAGCTGCTGTTTTTAGTTTTTTAAGACAAACTGGACTAGGATTTAGTTTTCAGGAGCTCTGTGTTCACACTCCAGTTCAGTAGGTCGCGGTAATGTATCTTTAACGTTGGTTGCCAACCGCCGATAAAAACAAAGGAAGAAGAAGAACGCGCCAACGCAGTCTGTTGTAGTAGTAGAAGAAGAATCACGTCCCGGATGCGCGGGCTATTCAGAATTTTGTCAACAACGGCTTTGTTTTGCCAACGCTATCGGTGGTTAACAAGTTAACTCGATAGCTAGCCCAACAGCCTTTCCCATTAGTCTCCCTAACGCTATCTATATTTTTACAGGACTGAGGAAATGCATACTGGGGGTTAAATGAGAACACATTTTTTGTTTTAGAAGCTATGCTAGCCTGGTGGCTAACAATTCGTTAGCAAGCGGTGAACACTTGGCTCATTGGCCGAAACAGCCGTCTAAAAGGGAGAGATAAATGGACTCCAAATACCCTTCGCTGGTAAGTAAACGTATTGTGGTTTATTTTTCAAATGTTAGTCCGACACAAACGTCTCGCAGCCTTATCGTTAGGCTACCTGGGTCACCTACGCCATGTCACAGGCAGTTATCAGCAAGAGGCATAACCGTAGTGATTCTTCGGAATGTTGGTTAAAGCAGAGGACGTTGTACAGGACTAACTCTTGCTATACCTACTACCCACTCAGAGGAGACCACAGATGAAGCGTCACTACTTCCAGAACAAGGAAAGGTATGCTTGCCAAATATTTCAAAATTGCTGCATTGACAGTAAATTGGAGACTGATTTTGTGGATGCACAGAATGTTAAATTTTTTTATACCTAAATGAGCTTTCTTTTGTTGTAGTATTCATGTAGCCAATGTCCCTTGGTGCTCTCCCAGTCACCTTTGGCATTTCTAACAAACATTTTGTTAGTGTCAAGTTGTTTTTCAGTCTTTTGACTTTTGTCTGCAAATGAAGTTTTTTTTAATCAACATTTTGACTTGACACTTGTGTTTTCAGTTCATCTACACGATGGGCAGGAAAGGTGACTCTGCAAGACATCGATGGGCTGTTTGATGACATGGGTATGTATGTCATTAAGTCGCGTTGTTATGATTTAAGCAGTTTCTTTCCCATCTTCTGCCCTGAGATCATTATCTGTTAACCTTTACATTTGCATTCTTTGCAGATTCAGCCTCAGATGTTGGAGATGAGCTACTCCCCATGTCTCCAATGCTTAAGACATTCTCTAATACAGAGAAAAAAGAGATGGAGAGAGAGCCTTCACTTGTCCCACGGCAAGGTCATCTAAATGAAGAACATCCAAGATGTCAAATGGTAATGTACAGTCAGTGGCTTTTGCTGATATTATGAGTTAATTGTAGAAAATATATGGTGCTTTTCGCTGCTGTGATGATTTTTTTGGAGATTCAGCAGGTCTTCACACTGGCCCAATGTGCCCCTCTTGACTAGATTAGACTAGATTTGCTGCATTAAACTGTCTTGAGCCACATTAGGTGTGTCTTTGCCCCTTAGGTTTCCAAAGGAGATGTTCTACATCCAGCAATGAAGTCAGTGAGTCCAGAAATGGACATTGGTAAGAAACTCGTGGTACTGAGAAGATACTTGGACTCAAATTGCATTATGAAGTATTCATTTATAAATCCATGTTAATTGCTTGATATTTTGGCCTGTCTTGAGTGTAGCTATATTTTGCCTGTTGATGAATGCTGCTTTTCCACATGGTAGATATGGACATTCCATTTAAAGAGCATGGACCAATTAAGACATCCAGCCCGATTGAGGGAAATCTGGATGTGGAGGAGCGAGACCATGAAAAAGACAGAGCTGTGTCCCCAATTCTCTTTGTTTGTGAAGATGATGTACAGGAAGAGCTGAAGACAGTGCCTCTCCCCACCGAGAAAGGCCAGTCCAATGGCAAAATCACAAATGAGTGAGAGACATATCCTAATGCTTTTCAAGTAAAAAATAAGGCTTTTGAAAAAAGTTTTGCGTATACTGACTTTGTCTGTTTGTACTGCTGCTTGGGTAAGCTGAAGGAAACATGGAAAGTCAACACAAAAATTTCAAGTCGGTGTGTTTTCACTAGGTTTTCTATAGCATGTGATCTTGTGATATTTCTCCTTTCCTCAAGGAGTGGTGACGATGAGGTGGAGTCTCCTCCAAACAAGTTTGCTTTAAGCAAATCCAAGACTTCTATTCACACAAAGAAGGTGGAATTATCATGGTGAGGCCTTTTTTAAAACGTAATCAACACAATGGCTACTTCATTGTCAGGAGTGGATAATGTTTATGCTCTAAGTGTGTTCATATGCTGTACATTGACTATCACTTTGCAGCAAAGAAACTGGCCCAGTCACAGAAAACACACCCAAGAAACATCTTGCCCCAGAGGCCCAAAGAAAAACACCAATGTAAGAACTGGTGACTGTTTTATGCTGCTAGTTTTTTTTAAATTTTGTGCTTTCACTGATGAGCCATATGAAAGACAATTTTCTGTTCCATGTAATGAGCTAGATAAAGAAGTTTATAATCATAAAAATATAATATTGCAAACACCTTTTCACTCTTTGATGTGCATTTAATGCAGAAATACATTGTTTAATTTACCTGTGCTGTAGTGGAACTTTATTCAATCACTGTTTTAATGTATTGCTTATTACTAGGCAGGGGAATGCTGACCCACGAGTGTCAGCAGTGAGGCAGGAGCCTCAACACCCGTCTCACGAGAAAAAATCAGAGAAAGTGTACAGGCAGCCACCGGTGGAGATTTGCACCCATGTGGGGAAAGACATAACTGCTTTTCTGCAGAAGGTTAGAGAAGCTGGGCAGCCCAAACCTGCATGGTGAGTTCAGAGTACCCCTTTTTAATTTTAGGCTGGTTTTCCTTCCTGATTAAAATGGCCATCAATGAAATAGCTTTACATAATAAAAGTTTCTATATTAAACTTTGTGCACTTCTGAAGTAATTCTACACACAATGTAGAATAATAAATAATCCATTCATCCCTCCTCTTTTAAGCCCCAGGAAGCCACTGACTCTGCTAAAAGTACCCACTCCTCCTCCTGAGCCAGAGGATGACTTCTTGATTCTGGAAGATGATGCTCCTCTTTGGTTTGCCATCCCAAGTAAAACAGCCCACAGAATGAGTAAATCTAGGCAAAGGGAAACCACCAGCACCGACGAAGAAAGACCAGCATATAAGGGGGTGAAGGACAGCCAACCAGAGAAGTCAGAGAAACAGAAGGACTCAGGGCTGGCAGTGAGCACAAGCAAAGGGGAAAGGCAGACTGTCAATCAGAAAACAAAGAAGAAGAAAGGCAAACAAGGTGTCTCCCATATACTCGCAATATCCACAGCACAAACAAGTCCTATGAGGATGAAGGCAGCGGGGCCTGCAGGTGAGATTGATGAAGTATTCTCCAGTCAAGAGGACCTCCCTGCAGGTGACATCATTGAAAAAGATAAACAGCATAATAAGAAACAGCGGCAGCATAGCAAGATACCATCTAAAGAAAGCAAGACTGACGACAAGGCAGAGGACCAACCTAAACAGAGTACCGCCAGTGAATCTGTTAAAGGAAAATCCACTCTGAAAATGGAGAAGAAGAAAGCTCAAAAGTCCTCTGAGGTGAGGAGATCCAAGTCTTTAAAAGATGGCAAAGAAAATGCCAAGAAGAGCAGAGTTAAGTCATTAAATGGAAACAAAGAAAGGATTCAGGGGTCTGATGCAGTAAAGGAGCCTCTGTCTATGGAGCCTCTAAAGGAGCAAAGCCAGGAGCCAAGCAGTGAAGAGCAGGGAGGTGCTGCAGACCTACATTCTCCAGGGCAACAAGCAGAGCAGAATATCTGCCCAGGTAAAATCCTGCTATTTCAATCTTCAATCCTATGTGTATACATTAATTGTATACATACATTTTTGGCTATTTATATACATTGGTTACTAAAGTCCTATTTTGATCTCTTCCTACGTGTTTATATTGAAAATTTTGGCTATTTATATGCATTGGTTGCAAAAAGGGAACCATTTAAAATTTGATTTGCTACTTCTGTGGCCTACGACAGGTCAATATTTGGGAACACAAACAACTATATCAAAGCTAGAAACCAGAAGATTCACAACCTGGATTATATATCTAATGCTAAAATATAAAGGATCTTTTTTGCCTGTTCTCCCGTAGCCAAAAAAAACATGAAACCAGAGGACCCAGCTAATGGAAAGGCTAAGCTGACCAAAACCTCAAGTGCTGATGAAGATAACCAGGTGCTTTGGAAAAGGAAAAGGAACAAGCCTGGAGAGTGGTGGCTGAGCTGCACTCAGAGTTCAGAAGAAGCAAAGGTTACAGATGACCCACCTATGCTCAAGACATCAAAACAGAACCGCAAGAGGCACAGAGAAGCAGTACCTTCCCCTATAAAGCCTAGGAAGGATGGAAATTTAAAGGACAAAAATCAGAAGCTTTGTGCACCATCATCCAATCAGACTACAGGGCAGAAATCTGTGAAAAAGGCCAGACTGACTAAAAAGAGAACTAAGAGGACAGAAACCCCAGACAAGACTGCAGAGACAGACAAAGACATTAATGTGATTGTGGCAGAACAGATCCAAGATCACCAGGCGCAGGTGCTGGATCAGGAGCTGGACCCTGAACAGTTGAGTCCTTTGGTCTTCCCCCACAGAGAGCACAGCCTTGCTTCAGGTAAGGCCAGGGGTTTGTTTCCATGGATGGGCTCAAAGTTAATCCGTTTCTAAAAACATTTACTTTATTCTCAAGCATTTCAAGTTATGGTTGAAATCTGTCATCTTTTGTCTTTGTCATAAATTGCTGTGCTTGCTGTGTTATAAATGTTCACCGATGGTTTATGACATACTAAGCTGCTCCATTTGTGATATTTTACAGGGGATAACATCTTTGACAGAGTATACCATCATGCCCCTAATGAAAAATTGCCCAGCACACCAGCCCCCATCTCTCCGAAAAGAACTCGGCAGCATGTCAAGATTCCAGTACCAGAGAAACGGAGGAGGAAAGCTCCCGGTAACTGGTGGAGGGTTGATGACACAGCCGAGGATGTGGAGGGCATCTCCTCACAACCTCAAAAGCCCCATTGCATGAACCCCAAAACCCACAAGAGGGAAGGAATGTGGTCTAAACAACGGAAATCCCCTGCACTTGGAACCCCAAAAAACGGCAACATGGCAGTCTCGCCAAAGCCACTGGGGGGAGCCCCTGAGCCCCTACTGAAACAGAAACCACCAGCTCCGAACAATGTCAGGCGCTCTTTGGCAATATTTAAGGACATTTTCATCTCAGCTACAGAGTCCCCCCCTGTGGCCAACGCTAGAAAAGCATGTCAAAAAAACAGGCGTAAAATGTTGTTCCCTCTCCAGGAGGAGCAGTCTGTTCAGAACAGCAATGTCATTTGCTGTCTTACTCAAGACCCTGTACAAGTACCTGCCACTGACTGCAACAAATTTGATAATACTGACAACGCCACCGCCACTATGGATGCTGCAGAATTTAGGAAGAGGCGGAGCTGGCCTTCCAACCATGAGATGCTGCGGGACGGCAAAAGGCTCTCCGATAGCACGTAAAGAACAATCTAAATGTTGTCACATAACCTTTGTTTTTATTGTTCAAAATGAATCATGTTTTGATGTTTTGTTTGGTATTTTGGCAGGTTAAAAGGCTTCAGAAGTGGGCCACCCTCCATGATTGAACTGGAACATTATGAGGAAAACATGCTGTCTGCATCAGAAATGTGTGGTCCTCCTCTCAGACCGCTGGTCTTACAAGTTAAAGATAAGGCCAACCTAACAGAGTGGCTCAAGGTCCTCTGGCCAGCCACTGTCAACAGTAAGAAAATATATCTGATAAAATCTATAAACAACACATTTCAAATAGTCTGTTTTAAATAATTTGTAGATACAGGTAGCTTCCACAACAAAAGCAAAAATACACAGTGACTTAATAGGGCCTGTTGCGCCTGTGTATTGGACAAACTGTTAAAGGGGTATGACACCATTTCTCATAAGGACTTCCATCATTTGGTGCGGCAGGGTGACATATTGAGTAGGGAGACTGGCCTTCAGCTGGAGGACCCGGGTTTATGCCTTGTCCTTTGACATTGAATCCCTACTAAATAAATCCCTATTAAATACAGTATCACATTATTTTTTTGTATATTGGACAATACTATCTTAGGTCCCTTTTCTGAACTATGTTAAACTCTTGAGAATGGGTGTGTGACTTAAGCAGCCATGGCATAGGATTTACAATGCTTTCAAAGTTTTTGTGCTCGTTTAAGTCCTTGGTGGCTGGGGCTTTGTGAATGTAGGGGTATTGTCATCTTGCGATAGACTACGCCCACCAAGTTAGAAAGATGACTGGCTGAGCATGGCATAGATTGTCATTTATGTGCTTTACAGGGTTGAGTGTAAGCCTTGCCAAGAAAATTCATCCCACTTGCTTATATTGTCCCCATTTACACATGTGCTTTGCGTTTCTTATATGCTTGTGGTTGCCGATATCTTCATATGGGGGAAGTTGCTGTGCGTGCTCAAAAACCTTCAAATGTTTTTTTCCTGTGCTTAAAAAAATAATCATCTCAGTAGTATTGTACTTAATCAAAAATTAAATGGAACTTATAAGTGACTGAACCACCTCTGACTTGAACTATTTACTTTTCCTGTTGTAGATGGAGGTGAGATCATCCCAGACCAGTTTGAGTGGTACTTCTACCAAGGCAGAGCTATGGGCTTCTGTGTGGATCTGCACTGCGGTTCCTTCTGTAATGGCAAAATCCTGCTGGGCTCCTACATGAAGAAGCCTCTGTGGGTAGATCATAATGCTACAACAGTGAGTAAACCATTCTTTATTCTTAATCCCTCTTTTTTACTTCTAATATATGATGAAGTCCCACTCCCTTGTTGTAGATCACCTGTTGTTTAGTTTCCTTCCCAGTCCTCCATTGTTCTTGAAACAGGGTTTAACTGGCCTACCTTATCTAGCTACCTTTATATAACTAACCTGAGCTTTTTTTTTGGTTCTGTATTAAAGGTTTTTAATGTCTCGACAAGCTGTGTTATTATGACAATCGATGGCAAGGAGTCCCATTTCAACCCAGGACAATCCTTCGTGGTGCCATGTGGTAAGCATATGATAAATGTAGTACAGCAAGGAATTGTTAATTGTAAATTTATGTTGATTGTTTCCAAGCTGCAGTAGACTCATATTTGAAGAGCTGTGACTTGGTATTTAGATACAAAAGCCATCAAAACACATAGATTACAAAATAACAGCCTTCAATTCCATTCACAAAGGTCTTAGCCATTACCTACATTAATGGATTAAAAGAATAAATTCACAGGTTTACTTTTTCCATCTGTAGGTCTAATCTATTTAATACCAAGCTTATGGGCTGTGATAGTTTTGGCCCAGCGGTTTTTAATTAATTTGTCCATCATGCTTTTGCAGGGTCTATAGACTGTGGGTCTGTGCACTTGTTGTCCCTGATTAGGCCTACTAAGGTTTTTTTTGTTTGTTTTGTGCAGCCCAAGATATATGAAAAGTAATAATGCTCCTTGTTGTTCCTAACTGTGTTGTTCTATTCACACAGGACATGCCTACAGCATCCAAAACCTCACTGAAGAGCCTGCAGCACTGTACTTTAACAGGATGCTTGCAGAAAGTCCAGATTGAGGGCATCAGTGACAGCTGGACCACCAGCCCTCCCTTTCTATCAAATGACTAAACCCTCAAGGGTGTTACCAAAAGCCTGATATGGAGATATTTTATGTTTTTGCTTTGCTTGAAAAAGAGAAATAGGGGGCGTCCTGGTGGCGTAGTGGTCCAGGGTGTGTGCCATGTGGCCAAAGTGTCCTGGATTCTGGTCCTACCAGGGACCTTTTCCTGTCTCGCTGCTGTTGAGGCAAAGATGCCCAAAATATAATCTTTAAAAAAGAGACAAACAGATTTTGGTGGTTGCTGTGTAAATAGCAAGACAAAAGTTTGACTGTAATTTTGTTTTCAAATAAACTTCTTTGTCAATATTTATGATCCTAAGTTGTGCTTTGAATGATTGATCAGATCCTGATTTCACAGCATTTATGAGTTGAGTTATGAGTTGTAAGTAATAGTTTTATGTTTTAAAAAAACTTTATTTGTTTTTGTTTTTTTTGCTATTTGATTTTTATTTTACATGTTTGGGTGTAGACATTTGTTCTGGCCTCCAAGGGGCAGTGTGCCACTTTACTGTAATGACTGCCTGTGTTAAACCTGTCTGTACCAGGGACAGCCATTACACACAGGAGACTGCAGTGCATGAGACATGACGTGAATCATGAATGGACATGTACTTGAAAGGGTGCACGCTGTAAAGAGTTGTCTGTTAAAAGATGTGGGCATTTTTTTTCATTATGTTAATATATCTTGACATTTTTATGATAACTTGCTGAAATTTAATCTGCTGGAATTTACTCCTTATAACCAAACTGATGTGTTTCTAGTCAACCCAGTCGACGATAAGGTCTTCTGCTTTATCTGTCTTTAATTGTGTTTGGATTTAAAATGTATTGCCAACTCTGGTTACATATGATCTAGTGGAGAACGGGCTAACCACTTTGTGCTACAAAGGCAAAATATATTTTATTTCAAACAATAATTGTTGTGTATACTTAAGGTTGTTGTGCATCCATGGAAATTAAAACATTTTCTGTAGCTAATACAGTTTCTTTGGGCTCAATTTACCGCAGGGTAGGATTAAGTTGAGTCCTATGGGGGTGAAATGTTACACAACTTCTAACTTTTACTTTTGACCCTTTCAGTAGGACCATACCAGCATGCAGGGACAGACAATATGTCTCCATTCTGTCTTGGGTCCATTTTTCAGGGTGATAATTTCTCTTATTTTCTAAATGCCTACAAGGCACGACATGGCTTGACACAACTGTCAACACTGTGTGTGTCTATATGTTGGTTGTAACCTGCTCTTGGTACTTTATTGATGTTCTCAATATATCTTCAGTGTTCTGTCTCTTATCTTCCCTTAGGGCTGATAAATTGATTACATTTTAATTGCAAATGTAATTGGATTTGGGTAAGCTGAGGCACAGGCTCAACTTACCACTTTCTCTATGTGCTCTCCATTACAGATTCAAAGAAATGAATTCATCCTAAATCTGATCACATGATTAACTTTGTGTATTGTTGCCTAGATATGAGGGGTGGGTGATCCCCTAATGTCTATATATTCATTCATGGGTAGGTTCCTGATTCATTGCGAAATGATAATGTGTTTAGGGACTGGGTGATCTATTTTAGAAATATTTTATTAGAACCCAAAGTATTGATTTTTAAAATGTGTATATATAGCTTTTTGGAAATGTGCACCACACACACACACACACAAAGTCCAGTGTTTAATTCAGATGCATATATTGGTCAATAGACGTCATACAAGTCACTGTATTAGTGCTTCTCCCAAGCAAAAGGCAGCACCAGAAAGCTGCTAATGAAGTCCCTAAGGAAGAGCATTCACTTCAGGGGCTGGAATGTGGCACAATAGGACATCTTTTCAGATATAAATGTACCACTACTGAATGTAGCAAGTTATTGACTTTGGGGTGTTTAGGTACATTTTCACAAAAATCTGATGGCATTCTAATCAGCACAAAATGGACACAAAATATCTCAATATTGTTAAGCTGTGGCAAACGGATTTGTCAGTTATCTTCTGTTAAGGCAAGAATGACATACGCCTTTCTCACACCTGCAAAAGATGCATCCTCCAGTGGGCACTAATAGTGTGAGTACCATATCCAATGTTTCATTATGAAACATTAAGTGACCTACTTTATGGAGGCTGTTTTTGTAACTTAATCTGTTGAAGTATAACCACTGTATGTTATCTTTTCCATCCTATTATACCATTGAATAGTTTGATATACTGATGCCAACACTTCTTAAATAAGAACCTTGGGATTGGTCACAGGAATGGTTGTCTAGTTCTCAATTAATAATGTAATAAATGTGATACTTTAATGGTCCCCATATGGAAAATCTCTTAGTTCTTTAATGAAGGTCCAATCAATATAACTATCTAATTTTTCTGCAGGCTGAATAATGTCCTTCACACGTGCTGGTAGAACTCCTGTCAAGTCAAACTAGTCAGCATTCATGACTTGGATATTAAAAAATGAATAGAATGTCTTCAGCACAGTAGAGCTTTCAGTAGAGTGACTTCAACAGCCTGCCAGTCTGATAATTCATAATTTTTGAATGTCTAGTTTTAGCTTTGCAAAACAGATTGTCCTGTGCATGATGCACTGGCAGACTAACTTGCCTCAGGGCAGGATCTCCTCCAGAGAAGTAGATGCACCAACCACTAGAGCATACACTGGAACTCCCAGCTCTTGAATTATGAACTGTCTGACCAAATATGCTGCCTGTTACACAACATCTGTGCATGAGGATAGTTACATGCCTTTGCTACGTTGCATACTTACATGCCACTACTCTGTTGTATTAGGAAACAAAACTGCTGATTGAATGGGTTTCCAAAGTAGAGGTAATATTTATGGCAAAAACATCTCTATCTTGACAGAGTCAACAGCCCATAAACCTGTGTACGCTTGAACAAATGGAAAACATGGACAACCTTAGTTGTTTTCCATGCCTCACTTAAGGCGAATTATACATTGCATGCCCTTCAATCAAAGGTTAACTGTACCTGAACTTCACTTTTGAAGTTCAGGTACAGTTAACCTTTGTGCACCGGGACCTCAAGCACAGGGCCAAGAGTAGTGAGTTGTCAGTGAAACAAATGTCTGAAGATTAGGCTTTGGACTCATGTTGGATGCAGCACAACCTGCCCCCTTTTTGTGTTTGCTGGTATTAATGGTGAGTAATCTGTGTCCTTTACTTGGATTGTTAAAGGTTACACAGCATTTTGATCACAAAAGCCTTCAGCTCACATAGGCTGAGTTAGCATTGATAACCTTTTTGAGAGGACTGAACTCACACTCCAACACACACACACACACACACACACATTCTGGGTAGCATTGGACGAGACACAGGGGATCCTGGGGCTCCAGGCGACCAGTTGTCAAAACTGGCTCGGCTTATCTGTTGATTTCACTGATAATTTTATACTCCGTGTTCTCAGGCTATCTTTATCCATTATTGTGCTTATTGGAAGTGTTAACAATTTTCTTTTTACTGATTCATCCATAAATTAAGGTTTTCTGCAGTGAGACCCCCACATGTCTTTTCTGCAGTAAATCCAACTATTACATTGTTGGTGGCAAATAAGTGAAAGAAATGGGCATCTATTTGTCTTCGCTGCCTACCTCGAGGTAAAGTGGAAATGCAGAATGCCATGCTTGGATAAGTTTGTTTAAGTGGTGGGAGAGGCCCTGAATAATTTATCCCTAACAGTCTGCTGCACATGGAACTGAATCTCAGCTCTTACCAACAAAATTCACTTTCTTACTCCTCTCTATCCCTTAATGCATCTGGCATAAGTGTATTTGAAACAGTAATGACTGGTATTTAACCACTAGTATACTGCATAATGTTTGCTGATCTTTTTTCTCAGGCATAACAACAGATATTTATGAAAATATGTCCCAGATGTCATGTTTTGATGACGACAGCTTGTTATTTTTGGTTATTATAAGCTCCTGAAATATGACTCTTGAAAGGAGAACAAGTAGCCTGCTGTCTGCAGTGTAGTGGTGATCAGATAACAGATTTATTGTCATTGGAGAATTAATAAGATAGAGGTAGATACCTAGATAGATACTAAAATAAATAGAGAGGGTGTCATTGTCTTAACTCCTGACTGAATATACTGGATAGGAGGTGTGTAACTTCAAGCCTCATGGAGAGATTTCAGTGACCTTTTTTA